>LZPO01035852.1:11426-22423 GCA_001675575.1 Neotoma lepida | reverse complement strand
ATATATATATATATTCATACATACACATATAAAACTTTGCATATTTTTCCTCATCTTGACCAATCTGGGAAGAAAACCCAAGAGTCCTGTGTTAAGCACTCAGTTGCATATGCTCAACCATCTTCTAGTCAATGGTTAAAGCTTAAGAAAGCATTTCCCCTGAAGACTNCTGCTGCTTTCCTAGATTTACATATNCATTNCTTCCTCCTACTCCACTGAAATGTTCTCTTTTTATTTTAAGAAACAATACTGGCAGCTTCAAGCTTCACATGTAATAAGGCTTTCTTAGTGCTCTTATAATGAAGTCATGGATATTATTTGCAGCATTGTTTGATANTATCAGCCTTACCCCTACTTTCATCCTCTAAGTTATGGCTGAAACTTTTCCTACGCTGGAATACGTCAGGCTCTCTCCACCTTCCTCAGAGATTTTACACATGCTCTTTCTGCTTGGGTTGTACATTCTTTCCAACCTCACTAATTTAATTCCCATTTTCATTTCTTTATGGTCAAGCCAGCTTATGTTGCGTTTTCCCGGGCACCCAACATTACTGCTTTGTAATATTCTCTGTGGGCATCATTTTATACTGAGTATATTGCTCTGATTGATTCCCCTTCCATTGCANAGTTTGACACATCACGGNGAAGATTTTCTCNTTATACAAATCAATGTAGGAGATAAGATTACCCATAGAGTTGAGAACTTTCTACATCTATATCCTTTGAGAGAGGAGTGAGTTTNTTCTTTCCTGTCCTCATATNTTAAGAGATTCAATGTAGACTAGCTATAGNCAATGGTTATAAGACAANACACACTACTTCTTGTGACANGGACAGTACACAGCTCTCCATTTTTATTTCATTTTTGCCATTTNCTATTGCTCACTTTCTTATCTGATTCTATAATCTGGTCCATGACAGAAAAGACAGTATNCTATAGAAGAACCCAATCTACCCCAATGCTGCCAGGGCAGTAATGGTTTAGGTGACACACAAGAAGAGAGAATAAACAATGACAACTTATTTATAAGAAGCATCTGAGTTAAAAGAACAAAGAAGAGAAANTNTTTCCTTGAATGAGACTGTGAGGTGATGTTTTAGAGAAAAATTCTGGAAACACTGAGGCCAAAAAGCAGATTAAAGTAAGGCATATAAGACAAAGATAGGAATTTATGAACAACAACAATAACAGAAAGATTATTAAGTGCTCATCTCAATTGTACTTTCAATGCTAGGTCCAATGCAAACATGAGGCAGAAGCATTCTTTGTATACTGAGCCACTTTTCCAAGATGCTGTGCTGACCCTCATAGAGTACAGTAAGTTCAAGTTAAGAAGATTCAGAAAAACAAATGGTAACAATACTCTACAAAATGTACACCTCTGTCTAGGAAAAATGAGCAGCAAATTCACAGGAACAAAGGGACCTTCTAAAGAGGTAAAACATTGGATTAGAGAGCCTTTGTGCTGATGTATAGACCCCAGAAGGAATAAGTGACAGGGATTGTACCTAATCTGGTACATATTAATCTATATGTGTTGTACTGTCTGTGAAAGAACCAAAACAGACAATAATGACTATGCCTGAAAAGTTTAACAGATTGAAAATGAGAGTTGGTGTCTTGTTTTTCTTTAAAGCATTTGAAGGAAGCATTAAAGTAAAGGTACAAGTATCACATCAGAGGTACTAATATCAAGAAGCTGATAAATTCTGCTTCTACAGGGGTCATGAATCCCAAGGTGCAAATTATACTCAAGGTTTGCAATAGTTCATATCCAGCCTTGTCATGGGCAAATGGAATGTAGAGAGAGAAAAGGCTCAGCAGGACATTTGTAGGTGTTGCTCTCCATCATGCAATAGCATTGTGTGTGTTCTCATCTGATCACTCCAAAATCTCTATGTGCATGTGGTTGTTTTTGTTCTACCTACCACTTTCATACACACACACACGTATATATATATATGTGTGTGTGTGTATGTATATATATGTATCATTCATACATAAGAATAATATATACATATATAATACCTATAGCCACTGTCTCCTGGCCTATGTTATGTTTCCTTTATTGTAGTTGCACATGTGGGTCCCTGTTCTGAGAATATTACACTTGCACTTGTGTCTCTCCATGTCAGTGTTCTTCCAAAGGAACTTTTACAAATGTCTGGAGATATTTCTGCTTGTTACAATTAGGTGGAAATGATATTTCTTTCCAGGAGGTCAAGGCCACGATTGTTGTCAAACATCTTACAATATACAAAACTTCTCTCAGTAAAAAATTACCCAGCCTCAAATGTCAATAGTGCAAGGTTGAGACAGTGAGCTCTGCAGAACTCAGCTATTTATCTTTCAGGCTTCCATGTCATGGTCACTTGTGAGGAGTCTTCTTTGATCTTGCTGATTAGAGTTGGCAATTCAGGTCACTCTACGTTTCTAGCTTTTAGCAATGATCACAGTTGCAATTAATTAATTTTCTCTCTAAGTATATACACAGCTTGATCAAAAGAGTAGCTTCAAGGCCTTGCAGGACAAGCTCATCTAACAAATGAGGACAAGATTCACAGAGCAATGGAAACATTTTATTCTGGCTCTTTCTCAGTGCATAATAAGCTTTCAGTGTGGACCTCTACACTCTACTTTTCTTCTCGCTAAAAGTTCAGATCCATCCATAATGGCCCTCATACCTACCCCAGTTTTACTCCAATGCTTCTTCAATGCAAAGTTCAAGCCAGCAATTTCATTTTATCTCAGATTTCATATTGGCATGTCCACAAAAAATGTTTTTAAAATATTTTTTTGAAATTCAGACTTCAGAATGTGTGAGTTCCAGTATGCAGGAGATAGAGGGAGAAGAATCACTTGAATTTAGAAGTAGGAAACAGTCAAGGTAACATAGTGTAAGCCCACATAAATGGCGATTCCTTTGCTTATATTCAAACTACTCTTTTGTTTTCCTAAAATAATAACATCATATTTGATGTTTTCTGTACCTCCTTAATCCCTTACTTAATTAGGGATGAGCTTATAATGGGGACCAAACAGCGAAATCCCATGTGCTCTGCCCCTGGAGGCAACAAACAAGACAATATACAGCTTCAATCCCACTCTGCAACTCCAAATTCAACCTCACTGTTTCCCCACTTCTCTCCTTCCCACATTGATTGATTTTAATGCTAGCTTATTGCATGATTTGTACTGCTATAACAAAATACCATCGACTGGGAAGCCAATAAGCAACTTAATTTCTTATTGGTATGGAGCCTGTGCAATCCAAGGTCATTGTGCCTATAGATTTGGTACCTCTTGACTTTGTCTTCCTGCTTCTGGTCAACTTTTTGCTATGTCATTGTAAGAAGAAAAGAATGGGGTATTTCTCTGGACTCTCTTTCATAGGTATTGATCTCTTTTATAAGGCCAATTCCCTAAGGCCCTACTGCAACTAATCACTTTCCCAAAGCTCATATCCCAAACTTCTTAAACTAGACCTGCACATTCAACCCATCACACTTAATTTGGTCCTTGTCCTTTTTTATTCTCTGTATCTTGGAAGCTTCTTCTCTAGGCTCCACAGCACAATGTAGTTAACACATCACTATAACCACCACAATGCACTGCAAGGGGCCTTTCTGATATTTCTTCTTAAGAAATTATGAAGTCTTTGAATTGAGAAGTGATAGTTTTGGATATTTCACTTATTTCATATAGAGCTCTAGATTCTAATACAAACACAGCCATCACAAGTCCTTACTGAAGGGCACATATTTATTTGCAAGACTCATCCATTTTATAGCTTAAAAAAATTCCTAAGTATATTATGGTGAAATTCTGGTGCATTTTGAGAACTTCTTCAGCTGCAAGTCTTTCAAGAAAATAGATGAAGCAAAGTGTAATACTAATGCCTCATGTATCCTTTGAACAGAAATTCATAAAATTAGAAAAAGCAATTGTATAAGAAAAATACATAAATTTATACCCTGAATACATGGTGTTTAGACAGAGTCCCATACAGTCCAGACTGGCCTTGAGGAATTTACTTTACAGCTAAGACTGAACTTGAACTACTGACTCTCCTGCTTCTACCTCCNAAATTTTTGCATTAGAATGATGAACCACCACATCCAGCTTCCATTCTTTCAAGTAAGAGAATATGGTGCTGACAAGTGTAGGTATATAACTGTTCTCATTTGTGTTCAAAATGTAAACTGCTAAAATGTCTTTGTAAAATCAATTCAGCAATAACGAGGCCCTTGAAAAACAACTGATATCAAGATTAAAAATGGTTTGCTATGAGTTTCAAAGAGTAAATCTGATATGCCATAAATCACACCTACCTTCTACTTCTCCTGCCTTGCTACATCCTCTCCTTTACCCTGCCTTCTGTAGGAAGCATGATGAGAAACCAAAAGATGGTAGCTTCAGAGGCAGCTACAGTGGTGGAGTACAAAGCCCTGGATTCAAACAGCACCACAATAAATAGATAATTAAAATCTCATTTCTTAGAAAGTCTTAGGGAGAGACTAAAAACGTTTTCATTTGCAACTTTTGATGATGTACTTTGCTGTGGGTATTCTAATACTGTCAAATCTCTCTTTTACAACCTGACATGATGACCATCACTTAAAGAACATGATAAATAATGGTTGCTGGGAACTCTTTGGGTTCTTCCCTAAGTATGGCATAGCTATTTCAAGTGAAACTTCATCTTTGAGTGTTTTGATGCAATTAAACTTTACCAGTCTGTATTGAGCACTTCCTGTGTAGCAGCCATTTGTATGCTAGGCAGTAAGCATGTAAAAATGAGTGACACCATTCTTGTCTAGGCAGAGCTCATGATCCAGCAAAAGGGAAGCTGCCTATACAAAAAATGACACTAGATGGAAGATATGTCAGAATTAACCTTGCTGCCAAATCCCACAAAATCATGAGGGAGAAAGCAAGATGAACTAGAAAGCCAACACAACATCCCAATGCCTGGAAAGAATAGGAGAGTACCTTGCAACTACCCCAACTACCTAACCACTGGCCTAAAACCAATATGGGCGAATGACCGNGGATGGAAACCTCAGAAACCTTGAGCCAAACTAGGCTTTGCTCTTTTACAAGTTGCTTATCTCAAACCCTTGTATAATCATGAAAAAGGTAAGTGGAACACAGAAACAGATTACACAATGCACAGAGAAATTTGGAAACAGTCACCAAGTATGCAAAATCGAGCAAGAAGCTTCAAAAACCTGCATGACTAGAGTCCAAAGGAAATGTTTAGGAATAGTGCCAGGATTGGGAGATAGAGCTAACATCAGTGAACAGTACATCTCCTGTGTATTATAAATGTTACAGGGAAGATGAAGACACTCCAAGGTGTTCAACAAAAGCCATTCAGTTGGCGCTCTGGAGACCAAGCTGAGGCAGGGTGCACAGTAACAGTGGTCATGATCAACAGAAAAATGAAAAAGTCTATGAA
Source organism: Neotoma lepida (assembly GCA_001675575.1). Lineage (NCBI taxonomy): Eukaryota > Metazoa > Chordata > Mammalia > Rodentia > Cricetidae > Neotoma > Neotoma lepida. The sequence continues at coordinate 16,961 of LZPO01035852.1, read as the reverse complement.
GAGAGGTGTGAGCATGAGAGGAGCTAGCATGGAATACAGAAGAGGCACATCTCCACAAATCTCAAGACTCAACATGGATTCTAGTTGCTCCTGGAAACTAGAAACACTTTTGGATGCATACAAGCCTCCATTCACTCCCTCAACATATATCTTCATGGACAGGTCAGCAGCAAGACTGCCTTGAACTCAGAAATAACCACATTTAAAATTAATAACCTAAAGATGAGACATGTAGCTTTTGGACTTCTTAAGTAGTATAGCCTGGTAGCCTGCCAACCAGTGATTCAACATTCTATTGCTGTTTCTTTTTCTTTTTAAGAGAAATAAAATTATTTTAGCCTATGAATTGTCAAATCTGTGACATACATTTACCATGTATAAGATGATGTTTTAAAATATGCATACACTGTGATAGTTAAATTGACCTGATAGATGTATTACATTGGAAATTATATTTTAGTGAGGACTTTTAAAAACTATTTTCTTAGCATTCTCTTTTTCAAGAATAGAGTACATCATTATTACCAAGAGTCAGCATGCTATGTAATAGATCTATTGAANGAGTTCCTCACATACTATTGAAAATTTATACACCTTGACCAGCCTGACAACCACTAGTTTGCTCTCTGTTACTTAGAGATTGACTATTTTAGATTTTTCATGTGAATGATATCACGTGGTATTTCCTTTTTCTTTCTTAAGTATTTCACTTAATAAAATCCCTCCCCCACTTCTATCCAGACTGTCACAAATTACAGGATTTCCTTTTTTTGATTAGGGCTGAGTAGTACTCTATTGTATACATACTACATTTTCTTTACCCGTGCACTCACCAATGGATGCATAGGTTGTTGTCATTTTTCAGTTACTGTACAACAGTCTGCAGTGTACACGGGAGTGTCTGAGGCATTTTAACATTCCAATCAGTGTCTTTGAAGTGAGCTTCTACCCAATGGTGGGATTGCTAGAATACAGCATAGTTCTGTTTTTTACTTGTTTGAAAATCATGCGGCTGTTTCTAAGTTATCTGCTAGAAGAGGCTTATCTTATATTCCTAGAGAACTGTTTCTAGTGGGGTGATTGGAACTGGTGCCAAGAAACCATGAGAGCTGGGGCACCAGCATCTGGCAAATAAGGCAATGGGGATCTGATTCTTGTTCCTGTCCTTACCATGTGTAACTCTTCTAGGAGTCTCCAATCTCCAATCCTCACTCTCGTCATCTACAAACTAGACACGTGAATCCAGAGTTGATGTGGAAAGCACAGCTGTATAGTATTTCTAAATCCCTTAGTCCAACTTGGATTATGTGGTAAGCAATAAAGATTCTATGGCAAAACTGACCAACATATATTATGCAATATATGTTAAACTGGTGTTTACTCTTATTAATTGCTCTGATACCTGTGGTTGATCCTTTGATCTACTGGATCCACATGATCTGGTACTGTCTTCTTTTACAAGTAAGGACATAGGTACAGAGAGACTAAACACAAGTCCTGACCATTTCACAGCACATACAAACTAACTCTCGGAAAAGGCTTCATGCCTTCAGACTAGGTTTCAAGGGCTTGATTCCTTTTGTTCTATAAGCAGTTACTGTGTTTCTGTGTTCAAATAGTCCCTGTGGTCAATGTAGTGATCCTGTTCCTATTGATGAAAACTTAAATAGCTCCCAGTCCAGCTCCTGATTTCATTCCTTCATCTCCACTTAGCATAGTAAATATAGTTATTTATGTTTCTCCAATAGAAGCTACTATAGAGCCTGACACAAAGGAAGTGCTCATTGGCTGGCTCATAAATAGTTGTGTTGACAAATGGATAATTCTAATACAATATAGTTCATGACTACTGTCCCAAGAATTATGGATATTGGGCAAACAGATTCTATGCTTCAGAACAGGGGTGTTATACAATAATGCATGATCTTTGAAGTCATACATGCCAGTTTTAAAGCCCAGTTCTGCATAATTCAGACATCTCTCTCTATTTTATTCATCTATTTATATTACATTCCAGCTAGAGCCTACGCCCATCCTCCCCTCCCAGTCCCACCCACCCTCCCCTCCCTGGTCCCACAATCCCCTGCTCTTCCATCTCCATCCAGGAAAGGGCAGGTCTCCCATGAGTATCAATAAAACATGACATATCAAGTTGCAGTAAGACTAAGCACCTCCTCATGTATTAAGGCTGGCCAAGGCGACCCAGTACGAGAAATAGGGTCCCAAAAGCCAGAAAAAGAGTCAGAGACAGCCCCTGTTCCCACTGATAGGAGTCCCATAAAAGGACCAAACTTCACAACTGTAACATAGAGGCAGAATGCCTAGGTCAGTCCAATGCAGGCTCTCTGGTTGTCAGTTCAGTCTCTGTGAGACCCTATGAGTCAAGGTTAGTTAATTCTGTGAGCCATCCCATGGTGTCCTTTATGCCTCTGTTTCCTACACTCTTTTCTCCTTCTTCTTGGCAGGATTCCTAAACTCCACCTAATGTTTGGCTGTGGATCTCTGCATCTGCCTCCATCAGTTGCTGGATGGCACCTTTCTGATGACAATTGGGCCAGGCACCAATCTAGTTACAGGAGATAGCCAGTTCAGGCCACTTATCTTCTATTGCTAGAACTCTAAGCCAGGGTCCTCCTGGTAGATTCCTGGGAGATTCCCTTGCACCACACTTCCACCTGACCCCAAAATGCCCCTCCAGCAGTCCCCCTCAGTATTCTCCCCCTCCATCCCCCATAACCTGATCACTCAAGTTCCCCTGCCCACCCATCCTCAGTTCACTCACAAAATCTTTTCTATTTCCCCTTCCCAGGGAGATCTGGGTGTCCCTCCATGAATCCTCCTTGTTACCTAGTCTCTCTGGGTCTATAGATTGAACATAGTTATCCTTTTACAGCTAATGTCCACATAGGAGTGAGTACTTATCAATTTTGTCTTTCTCAGTCTGGGTTACCTCACTTGGGATGGTTTTTTTCTAGTTCTAAACATTTGCCTCCAAATTTCCTGCTGTCCTTTTTTTTTAACAGCTGAGTAATAGTCCATTGTGTAAACGTACCACATTTTCTTTACCCACTCCCCAGCTGAGAGATATCTAGGTTGTTTCCAGGTTCTGGCTATTATAAATATTTCATTTTTTTTGTACCTGCTAAAACTTGCTTTGAGGTTAAATACATGGTCAATTTTGGAGAAGGTTCCATGAAGTACTGAGAAGAAGTTATATTCTTTTGTGATTAGGTGAAATGTTCTGTAGACATCTGTTAGGTCCATTTGAGTCATAATGTCTGTTAGTTCCATTATTTCTGTTTAATTTCTGTCTGGACAACCTGTCTATTGGTAAGAGTGGGGTGTTAAAGTCTCCCACCATTATTGTGTGGGATTATATGCATAATTTAAGCTTTAGTTATGTTTCTTTTGCAAATGTAGATTACATTTGGGACATAGATGTTCAGAATTGAGACATCATCTTCGTGGATTTTTCTTTTAATGAATATAAAATGCCCTTCTCCATGACTTTTGGTTAATTTTATTTGAAGTCTATTTTGATAGATATTAGGATAGCTACACCAGCTTACTTCTTAGGTCCAATTGATTGGAAAATCTTTTTGAATCCTTTACTCTGAGGTAATGGCTATCTCTGATGTTGAGGTGTGTTTCTTATATGTGGCAGAATGTTGGATCTTGTTTTCTTATCTAATCTGTTAGCCTCTGTCTTTTTATTGGCAAATTGAGTCCATTGACACTGAAGGATATTAATGACCACTGATTACTAATTCCTGTTATTTTGTTGTTGTTGATAGCATGTGTGTGCATCTGTGTGTGTGTGTGTGTGTGTGTGTGTGTGTGTTTCCCTTCTTTGGGCTTTGCTGATACGTGATTATCTATTGCCTATGTTTTTGTGGGTGTAGTTAACTTCCTAGGGTTGGAGTTTTCCTTCTAGTACCTTTTGTAGGGCTGGGTTTGTGGATAGATAGTATTTAAATTTGACTTTGTCATGAGATATCTTGTTTTCTCCATCTATGGTGATTAACAGTTTAGCTGGGTATAGTAGCCTGGACTGACATCCATAGTCTCTTAGAGTCTGCAAGACATTGGTCCAGGCCCTTCTTGGTTGTAGGTCTCTGTTGAGAAATTGAGTGTGATTCTACTAGGTCTACCTTTATATGTTAGTTGGCCTTTTGCCCTTGCAACTTTTAATATTCTTTCTTTGTTCTATGTGTTTAGTGTTTTGATTATTATGTGGCAATTATTATGGTGATTTTCTTTTTTGATCCAATCTATTTGGTGTTCTGTAATCTTCTTGTACCTTTATAGGCATGTCCTAACTTAGGTTGGGAAAATTTTCTTCTATGATTTTGTTAAATATATTCTCTGGGTTTTTGAGCTAGATTTCTTCTCTTTCTTCTACTCCTATTATTTTTATATTTGATCCTCTCATTATGTCCCAGATTTCTTGGATATGTTGTGTTAGCAAATTTTTAAATTTAATATTTTCTTTGATAGATGAATCTATTTCATGTATTGTGTCTTCAATGCCGAGGTTCTCTCTTCTTTCTTTTGTATTCTGTTGGTGATGTTTGCATCTGTAGTTCCTGTTTGCTTACCCAGATTTTCCATTTCCATGATTCTCTCCATTTGTGTACTCTTTATTGCTTCTATTTCCATTTTCAGGTCTTGAACAATTTCCTTTATCTGTTTGTTTGTTTTTTCTTGGTTTTCTTTGGAGATTTATTGATTATTTCCAATTTTTTGTTCATCTTTTCCTCAATTTCTTTAAGGGATTTGTTCATATCCTCTTTAAAGACCTCTATCATCTTCATAAAGTAATATTTAAGGTCATTTTCTTGTGTTTCAGCTGTGTTGGATTGTTCAGGTTTTGTTGTTGTAGGATAGCTGGGCTCTGGTGATGCCACATCACCTTTTTTATTATCTCCTTTTCTATTATTGTGTCCTTATACTGGCATTTAGACATCAGGAATTGGGATGATTTTAGGTATAGGTATTGATTTCTCATTTGTCTTTGTTAGATTGTTTTGTTCCTTGTTTTCTCTTTCCTCTCTGGTCTTTTGGCCTAAATGGCCAAGAGTTCTGGTGACTAGGGTGTCTTCAGATTCAGTAGGGTGCCCCTTCTGGGTTGTTTGGGGCTACAGGTCCTTAGGTCGAGGCTGGCCTCTGTTAAGGCTGAACTCCTCTTCAGAAGTTGTAGACCAGGATATGGAGCCCAGGGAAAGGGATGCAGACTGGGGTCCCTAGATCTGGTCTGGCATCTGGGGTATCTAGGAGTACAGCTGCCAGCACTGGGGTCCCTGGATCCAGCCTCTGCTCCAGTAAAGCTGAATTCTTCTGAAATTATAGACCTGGGGTCCCTAGATCCACTCCAGCCTCTGGTAAAGTGGAAGTCTTCTTCCAAAGTTGTAGACCAGGATATGGAGCCAGGGGGTGGGGTCAGCCTGGGGTTACTGAGCAGGCTTTAAAGGGGTTTTGTGGGCAGTGGGTAGTGTCTTACCTGGGATTTCTAGGACCAGCCTAGCTTCCCATATG
>LZPO01035851.1:0-19096 GCA_001675575.1 Neotoma lepida | reverse complement strand
GTGTGTGGTAAATGAAACTGCTCACCTTATGGCAGTGAATGGGCTGGGGTCCTAATGACAATCACTCAATAATCTAACTTTCTTCCCCTGAGGCCACCTCCTAAAGGTTCCACAACCTCTCAGCAGGATCCATAGCTGGTGACCAAGCCTTTAGCACGTGGTCTTTGAGTTATATTAAGATCCAAAGCATAGTATGCTCCAATTTGGAAAATAGAAACCAGTTCCTTGGGAGGTCCACAAAAGCTGGAATGGTAGACATTCACCCAGTGTTCTTTTCTTCCTAAATGAGAAGTTCGATGTTGAGTTTCTTCCAAGTGCAAGTCTTAGAATATGCACTAGTAATAAAAACTAATGATTCATCACTTATATTTTCATCATCACAATTTTACTGGCTTTTAAATTTCCCAGGCATTGTGATTTCAAGATAATTATAAAATCTTCTACATCTTTTTTTAAATTTAATTTGATTTTAAATATATGCTCAGAGATTGCCATAATTTTCAATTTTTTAGATTCATTTGTTTTATGAATGTGAGTGTTTTCCATGCATGTATGTACCTGCACCATGCAAGTGCCTTGTTCCATGGAGGTCAGAAAAGGGTGTTAGAACCCTTGGAACCAGAGTTTTGGGTGATTGTAAGCCACCATATGGATGCTGAGAACTGAACAAATGCTCTTAAATACTGAGCTGTCTCTTTGACTTCAGATTAGCTTTAATTTATTAAGAGGTAGTCATTTCTTTTCAAATATGACCTTTTGGAAGACAAATATTTGTAATAATTTCTAAGCACAATATGGCATAACATAAAGCACCAAAATATAACAAATTCAATTTGTATTTAATTTCCAATAATAGTAGTCTATGCATCTTATCATGTAAACAAATCTGAATTAGAGATAAGGTTAAATGAAAGAGAATGTTAATCTTACCTAAGAACCTGGATTCCATGTCTAAANAAAGTTAATGAAACCTGGCACTTTTAGAGACTTTACAATATGTCTGTTATTGTAAAGTAATTTGGTTATTTTACAATATGATATAAATAGCAACTAAATTAATATCACAACATGAAAAAATTCATATTTAAATGACCTTACGATTTTGCTGTCAGTGAACCTATCATGCCATCTGTCCATTTCATTGTAATCATAATGTAACAAGATTGTACTGGGAAAGTGCTCATTATCTGATTTTTATCTGTATTTATTTTTCCTTGCCAGCTCACTTTATTCCTATCACTGGAAAGCTCTTACTAAATCTTCTTGGAAGTTCTGTTATTTGAATGCCTCTTACTCAAATTTTGTTCAGTTTTATCTGCTCCCCTGGCCAAAATCAAATGTGGGTGTGAGAGAAAAACACCTAATCTAACATGGACCTACTAGATACTACCTCCTGATAAGGTGCAACCAGAAACATTAACTTGCCTCTGGGTTTATAACACAATAATTCACAAGTTAAGATGGAGCAATATCTAACCACACAATCTACAATATATCCGACTGTCTTTCTAAAAATTAAAAGTACAGTAAATGTGGGGGGGAAGCAAACCAAACAAATATTTGAGAGGAAAAACTGATGGAAGATTTTTAAATCCTTCTGAGTTCCAGATGCATTTCCACCTTTGAGATCCCTGAAGGCTCCCAGTTAACATTACAAGAATGTTTTCTGTTTACTTCCCACTGCCTGCTTAACTCTGAATTCAGTGCATCCCTACGAATGAGCATTTACCCCTTTCCAAATGAATAAACAGAAAATCTACACATAGAAATCATTCTTTTAAATTGTCATTGTGATGTAAATACTGAATTCGCCTTTCTGGAGATCAGTTTATGCCCAAAAGAAACTTCATTCAATGTGAGGCCAAACCCAGAAATGTTTTCATTAAAAGTAAATATAACATCATTAACGTATGGCTGTTAGTAGAATCACTCATCTTCTATCCCTAGTAGTCGATCATAATATCACATGAAAAAGCACTTGCTTGCTCAAATGACATTGATAGATCAGTAGTTGTCTGACAATTCTAATGCAATGATTTTGTTTCAAATATCAAATTGTTTCCAAATATCAAATAGTCATTCCATAATTAGGTACTCCCTTCAGCCAGAGTAAAAATGATCAACTGTCAATAACTTCTCCAAATACAAACTCTCCTATGCTATTCAACAGTGTCCTGCTTATAATGACACATTTGTAGGGAGTGCCTCAAATCACCTTGAAGGCCCTTTTCCTGCTAATGAATGAAAGCCTCCCCTCTACCTGAGGACAGAAAGAGCTGTCAAGGTATGAGTATCAAACTTCCCCTTATCAGAATTAACATCATTTACTTTCTTGGCCAACAAAAGTCTTTTCAAAGCAATGATTACATTTTCATATTTAAATCAAAGTAATTGGCTTATGGAGCATTTCAATAACTAGACTGGATTTAGTTTTCATAAAACTGAAACTTAGTGAAAACACTAAATGACTAATGAGTCCAGCTTCTTTTATATTGGAGCTAAAGTTCACCACCATAATCAATCCATGCTGTCTGCTTTTTCACTCCAACAAATGCATACATCTTTCCACTTCACCAGACCAAAAACAGGGTGTGTTAATGATTTGTCTACCAATAGCTAAAATTACCCAGATCTGCTTCACCGCCTGCCTCTCTCCACTTTTCTGTTTTCCCATTTTAGACCTCCTGCCTCCTGCTCTCAAACTTGTATGAGGATTACAGCAAATACTATTTGAGTGATCTTTTTATAAGTTCTTGGCTTATTTAAAGAAAGTCAATATATAAAACCCATAAGATATACTTAGTGATAATAAAGACTTTCATTGACTGCAGATGAAGCCAACAACCTCCCCTTGATGTTTATAAATCATAGTTTGCTTGGCACCTTGGCAATATTCCTTCAAATCCATACACACTTTCAGTAGTTAGGCACTGTGACCACATGGCTTTTTCCTAGCATGGTTCCTGAATAAGGTGCCAATCAAGNGAAAAGAAAATGTTTAATCTATGACACGGTCTATGGCCAGTTCAAGTTGACCTCATCTGTCATCTTCTTAAGCAGGAGCTTTTAAATATAGCCAAAGGGCACAGCGCTAAGTTGTATAAGGCATATGGTGAAAGTATGACTCTACTGCCATTAAGGTGTCATTGTTAATACCTCATTGACAAAGTAGCAACATGCTCAAACATGAAAGTCTTGCCCTGTTCCTAAGGGGATTGGTTTATTCATCTGCTGGGTAAATGTGCAACTTGTTTCTACTATATAGACCTTGAAATGAGCTACATCTGAGAGGTACAGCAAAACATATGGAAGACAGTGCATGGGTCAAAAATTCTAATTGCACAATTTGTCTTTTGAAATAATGGTTTGTAGATGAATATCAAAATACACAGTTGGAAAGTTATACATCTGCATGATACTTAGAAAATGTCTATTTAAATCTTATATAACAAGTAATAAAAGGACCATCTACACATGGCTGGTCCACTGTAATATTGTAATTTAGCCACATAAAATATTCAAGGACTAGAAAAAGGATAACAGAGAGAAATAACTGTTGGTGAGCTATTTTCTTAGAAATATGTTGTAGAAATTTATTAAATCTATGAGATTAATTTTAAAAATGCAATTTTATGGTTCACAATATGGAGAATTAAGCAGAAATGTAGAACTTCAACAGGAATTCATTTCCTAACAATTGTTTTCTTCATCCCTCACAGAGTCACAGTAACTTTAGAATTTTTCTTCAGTATGTAAGTATCCTCTTATTTCTAATACCAGTTGTAACTTCAAAAAGTAGAGAAGAAATAGAGAGGAAGAGAAAGGGAGGATGATGGAGGGAATGAAAGAGAATGAGATTGAGAGGGAGGGGAGAGGGAAATATATGAAGTGCTTAATAGAAAACTTCAGAAATAGAAAAATTTTGTATAGTTTTCAACTAAATATTTTTTCTATTTTTAAATGAAATTATTTCTTTTTTAAAATAATGGAGATTCTGTGCATGTAATCAGTTTGAATAATTTATTCTTACCCCATCACCTTATGGCTAAGTAAATATGCTTTGGTATTCATCTGGTTTTTAACCTCCTCTTGCAGATTCTAAAATAGCTTTTAAGCATGTAGGTGCCCCTACCTCCCTGTCACCTGACTGGGAAGATATGAACCACATAGAACTTGTTCTAAAGCAAAGATATGAAGAGATGCCTCCATTGATAAANTGCTTGGCATGCAAACATGAGGACCTGAGTTCTGATCCCCAAAACCCATGTGCAAAACTCCCTGGAGGAGGTGATGACAAGCAGATCCTTCAGACTTGCTGGCTAGTCAGACTAGCCACCTATCTCAAAACAATAGGGTGTAGAGTAACTGAGGAAGATTCTGGATATTGACCTCTGGCCTACACACACACACACACACACACACACACACACACACACACACACACGTGCGTGCGCGTGCACATTGTTTTTAAAACAAAAGAGAATAGTGTTGCTCAACATGTTGCTTATCCATTAGAATGACAGTGTTGCTCATAAACAATCAGAGAAATTCTCTTGAGGGAAAAAACAAATATATGTAGTTTTTATACTACAATCAGTTTTTTTTATTTTAAATGTTCTCAAACACCCATTTACTAAATTGAGTGTTAATGTTTCTAATTTTGAGGCATTTTCAGTGAAATTGGTCTCCCTTTTGATTCTCTAACAATGTTTTCTTAGCACATTATTATATAGCAGAAAATTTGTAACAAAAAGATACATTTGNTAATACCACCCATAGTATCATGTAAACATCTATTTATGATCGGTTCACTAGTCACGAATAATTTATAGCCATTCAATGAAAATATGTCTCTTAAAAATGTCAACAAGCCTTGTTAAATGTGTAGTAAGTTGACATTTTCTAATGACATAATGTTTTCAGAAAAGTGTATAACTCTGACTTTCTTCCAAGCTGGGCTGAGACAGCTAAGTTTCACTCAAATAGTATCCAAGACAGCACACATTAAGCTTTTGTTTAGTCATCTGCCACTTCACCCTAACTACCATGACCATATGTGTGTGTGTGTGTGTGCACTTGCACTATTATTATAATTTCTAGATACAGATGTTCTTGCCATCTTATATAACATTTAGCTCACATTACTATGACTACTTTTTTTCTTACAACATTAATAAACACTTATTAGGCTCCTAATAAACATAATGCAATTCAACACATCCAATATAAACATATATTATAGTCTTCCAAAGTTTTGCTTCTTTTTTTAATATAGTTTTTATTAAGAAAAANTTTTTATTCATTTTTACATACCAATCAAAGATCTCCCTCTTCCCTTCTCCTGCCCCTCCAGCCTACATCCCCAACCCACCCCCCATTCCCTCATACAAGAAGGTAAGTCCTCCCATGTGGAGTCAGCAGAGCCTGGTACATTTATTAGAGGTAGATTCAAGCTCCTCCCCTCAATCTGAAGGCTCTGTGAGGTGTCCCATCATAGATATTGGGCTCCAAAAAGCCAGCTCATGTACCAGAGATGGATTCTGATCCTACTGCCAGGGGGTCCATTAAGCAAACCAAGCTGCACAACTGTCTCACTATGCAGAGGGCCTAGTCCAGTCCCATGGAGGATCCACAGCTTTGAAATTAAAATATTTAAATATGCTTACATTATTTTCTCCCTTTCCCTTTCTTCTTTCCAACTCTTCCAATGTACTCCCCACTCTTTGTTCTCATTCAAATTCATGGTTTCTGGTGTCTTCTTGAAATTGTTTTAGATAGATAGATAGATAGATAGATAGATAGATAGATAGATAGATAGAATGCAGACATAATCTAGTCAATCCATATAATGTTACTTATATGTTATGTGATTTCAGAGCTGACCACTTGGTATTGGATAACCAATTGGAGAGCTCTTCCCTGAGGAAGACTATTTTTCTGACTCAGCGTTCCTTAGGTTCCTGTAGTTTCCTTTTCTACAGTTAGGGCCCCGTGAGATTTCCTCCTTCGTGTTAGCATATTTTTTGGTGTTGTCCTTGTTTAGGCAGCAGTATTGTTAAGCTATCATGGGTGAAGCTTCCCTGTCACTTTTAGGAGATGCAATCACCCAGCAAGAACCTGTTCTTATGGCTCTTATAATCTTTCTGCCCTCTCTTTCATGATGTTTCCTGGGTTATTATGCCATTATGGTCATTGTAGTTCATAGGTATCATAGCTGGGTAAAAGTATTATTGGTTGTTTATCTCCATTAGAAGCTTGCATGATGCCTCCTGGTGCCATGGAAGCTGGTCTTCCTGGAAGTTTAAGAGATCCAAAAATTCNACTAAAATGCTTTCAGGTCAGATCCTGCTTGGGTCCTGTCTCTGATGTGCATGATATTTTCAGCAAAAGGAATTTTCTTTCAACTTCTGAGAGGAAAAAAAAAAAGGCACAACAATAGGCTATAATTTGGGGAACATCTTGGACTCCCTTAACCAACAACTTGTAAGGGGACTTCTCATGCCAGATATTTGGGGTTTTGTTTCATAATCTGAAGCTCTTGGAGAGAGCATTGTCATTTCAGATGGAAATATGTTCACATATGCATTATGTATAATGCATATTTTAGGGAGATAGATAGGATATGATTCCCCATGACTTTTTCAGACATCTTTACTGTTATTTTACCCTCCTCTCTCCTTTTCTGAGTTGACTTTCCTCACCCTCCCAACTATCTACATGGTTTTTGTTTTTTGGTTTCTTCCCATTTCTCATTTCAAATTACTTTTACTTTGCCACCGCTCTCTTTATTGCTTCCCCTCTGCCCATCTACAACACAATTTCTGAATAAAAGGTTCAGACACACATAGAGTGAAACTCAAACACTAATTTGGCAATTTAGGATGTATATTCTCAGTACAGGTGAATTACATAACAATCTTACACCTAGAAAACAATCACTTGGGTTCCTAGAAATTTCTAGAAGTTACACCCATGAAGTCTTACCAACATTGCTTCCTAAACATAACCTGTACAAGAACAATGGACATGCTAACATGGATGGATGGAGTTCACAAGGCCTCATCCCCACACAAAGAACTACAGGCAACTAAGGAATACTGAGAGTTGGAGAAATGGTCTTCCCCAGGGAAAAGTACAACAATTGGTTATCTGATACCGAATGGTCAACATTAAAACCATATACGTACAAGTAACATTATATAGACTAAGCAGGTGATATTTGGATATTTAAGAATATATTTATATGGATATATACACATGTATAATACAATTAAAGAAAGAGAGGCAATGAATTTGAAAAACAGCAAAGAGGTTACATGAGTGGAGGTTGCAGGGAGGAAAGAGAAGGGAGAAAATTCTGTAATTATATTTAAATATCAAAAAAGACATTTTTAAAAATATTATGAGGGGCCAGAAAGCAGCTCAATGAGTAAAGTTTTCCCGCTAAACCTGAGGAACCTGAGTTTGATCCCAGGATCCCACAAGGTGGCAGGAGAGACTTAACTCCAAGGACTTGCCCTCTGACCTCCATACTCCATATATGTGCTGTGACCAGGCATTTGCTTTCTTTCACACACATGTAAACATACCTGCACACAAAGTGAGAGAGAGAGAGAAAAAGAGAGAGAGAATAACATAAATAAATGATTTTTGTAGCAATATCGTATAATCCCTTCTAACCTAAAGAAAATAAGCCTAATGGATATTTTCATAATTTTGAAAATTAAATCAGTATGTGACTAGTGAAGATTCAGTGCATTGAGGTAATCGCTAAATAAAATGCAATTTACCTACTTTTCCTTAGTTCTTTTGTTAATATTTTACATTTTGATTTATTTGTGGGAGGTATGCACATTTAACACAGCAATCATGTGGAGGTTGAAGAACTTATGGGAGTAGGTTCTCACATCTTTCCACATGACTCCAGGGTACAAACTTGGGCCTGAGGATTGGAGTCAAGTACCGATCCACTAGCCAGCAGTGCAACCATCATACTCCAAGTGGGACTTGAACCCACAAACCTGGGCTTAGAAGACTAGTACTCCACCCATTAGGACACAGTGGCTGCATATTTTTTCTTCTAATGTTAATGACATAAAATTGAAGTTTCCACTTTACCTTTAAAAAGCCGTATGGTTTATGTCTATTGGCCAGACTACAGTGAACCAAACAACCATAATTACCTTGGCAAGAAACAAATAGGATGTGAGATTGCCCAAATACCAAAACTGTTGTCTGTAATCTTTTATTTGGAAAAATATTTTAGTCCATTTTCTTTTCTCCCTTTGTAATCTGTGTTAAATTACTGAATTTCAAACTTTGTCAAAACAGTGATTGTCATTTCACTTTCATATTACCAGTCTCTGATTCAACGGCTTTTACAAATAGCTGTTCAAAATTGCGTAGCTTGGCTCCCCTGGCAGGAGGATCAGGATCCATCCCCAGTGTATGAGTTGGCTTTTTGGAGCCTACTACCTATGGTAGGATACCTTGTACAGCCTTGAGGCCGGGGAAGGGGCTTGGGCCTGCCTCTACTGAATGTACCAGGCTCTGCTGACTCCCCATGGGAGGCCTTACCTTCTTGTAGGAGGGAATGGGGGATGGGTGTGAGAAGGGAAGAGGAGGATCTATGATTGGTATGTAAAATGAATAAAAATTTTCTTAATTNAAAAAAAACAAAAAACAAATAGCTGTTCAATACATATCTGTCAAATTGTAACACCATAAAGATCAAATTAAATAAAAGAAATAATTTGTCATCACACGAGTAAGAAATATTTAAACAGACAATGCTTTCTATCTGGTACCATGCTTACAAGCCGCCATTGATGAAGTATATGACACAGTCAAAATCAACATGGCACTTCTGCCAACATTTGAAATCTCACAGGAAGCTGCTCAAAGCACATATTGTGAGGAATACACTTTCTTTCACTATGCAGAACTCTCATTTCTTGGTGATTTTTTTTAGATACTATATTTACTTTGAACCAGAATAGCCATACAAAGATCAAATGGTAAAACATGGACCTTTCATGTTTATATCTTAAAATAATGCTCTTTTCTAAGTATCTGTTAGACGAGATTTATTTTATGTCACTTTTAATCAACTATACATACAGGCATAGGTAAGTAGATAGATAGATAGATAGATAGATAGATAGATAGATAGATAGATAGATAGATAGATAGATTCCCCTATTTGAGCTAACAAAAATACCTCATGTACACTTTGTTTATCCCTGGGAAGAAACTGAGCATATCCTCTGCAGTTTTACTGCAGGTCATCTGAAGGGCATCCCCTGGATTCCTCTGATCCATGCAGACTTCCCAAGGGCCAGAGAACAAGGCCTGTTTGATCCAGCACCTGCTGTGCGCCCATCANTTGGATACTTTCTCTGCAAATTTTTGCCAGACTGTGAATAGAGAAATATGTAAAGGGTGGAGATACTCGAAGCACAANAGGAAAATTGGCAGGAAATCAGCAATAGTATCAATAATGCTGATGGATCGCTTCAGCCTTATTTCCCAATATGGCTGCAATTGCAACAGGCTAGCAATTAGTTTCCAGACTGATGTCTTACAGCATGCAATATTTTTGCTTCTGCATGTGATTCAGATAGCAAGAAATAATTACACTTCCTAATCTCTTACTGCGGGGAAGAGAACATTGTAAGCAACTAAAACTGTACTTGGTGGATAGTATCAGAAAACTGGAAAATATTTAATAAAGAAAAATAACATTCCACTATGGGGGGGCAACGAAATCTACCTATTTATGAATTAATAAGATTGATTAAATTTCAGAGAATAGAGAGGAGCAACAATGCTGAATTGGTTTGAGGCAATCTGCCCTAAGATACACGTTTCACCACTCAGACACCACAAAACGAAATGTGCATAGACTGAAACATTAGAAGCAGCAAGTGAAATAGAGGAGTAGAAAAAGCCACAACAATTCTAAATTCATTAACTACTCTCCAGTCTCAGATGCAGTCATTCAACTGGGTCTTCTAGTATTAATTTTTTGAGCCACAAGAAAATGCCCAAGCAAATACAGAAACATTCTTGTCCTCTAAGGCATAAACACAACAGGGCAAGCAGGATATTTGGGAACATATTACTGATTTACAGGACAGCTTCTCCAGGAGAGAACATTTGAGCTGGACCCGGAAGATAAAGCAGAATTTCAGGAGACTAGTATAAGCAGTTGCTTATTTTCTGAAGCATAGTTCTGATTAAGCCTCGTTTAGATTTTCCAGGCATTCTTTGACAGTTGAGTGCCATGCTTTCACATTGCTATGATTTAAATGTATTCTCCAAAGCACACATGTTGAAAACATAATATTCAATGCAAATTTTTGAGAAACAATATCTTTAAGTGGTAATGAGTTTATGAGCACCGAAAGAGTTAATATCTATATCATAGGAGTGTTATAGTTATCATAATAGGTATTGAGGTTTAATTAAAAAAATGAGTTTTAATTCAGCTAACTTCCTCTCTTCTCTCACTCTTCTCTCTGTCTCTCTCTCTCAGACATATGCACTAGTGAGAATCCCCTTGGGTATTCCCTTGCCCTTTGCCTCTAGCATGGAATGACATAGCATGAAGATCCATACCAGATGTGGGTTCCTGGGTTTTAAACCTCTCAGAAGCCAGCATTTTAAGAAATGTATCTCTGCTATTTAACTTGTTACCCACTATCAGATATTCTGTTTAAGCAGCACAAAGCAGGTTAAGATTCAATTACTATTCCATTGTAATTGAATACAATTCAATACACATTTCCTACTGAAATCATTTTCACGTTGAAAAGCTTTACTTTTGTCCCAGTGTCACTGCCGAGCACTTGTGACCTGCAGTCTCATTCAAACCCTCTTGATTCTGTGCAGCAATACTCCTTGACTGAGAGAAATGCCTTGCTGCTGTATCTGTATCAACTATGAACAAAGCTTTGCCATAGATCTTCCTTTTACCAGATTGTCTCCTTCCATCATGTCTTTACTGAGATTTTTCAGTACCATTGAAAGCTGTTTAATTTCACTTCCCCAAACTCTAGTCATCTATCATTACTCCTCATTCTGAACAAACGACTTTTATTTCTATAATCTTTCACTTCTTATGCTACATCCTTTAAAATAAGGTGTGTTTTTATTCCTCATTTCTTTTTTATTAAGAAATTTTTTATTCATTTTGCATACCAACCACAGATCCCCCTCTCTTCCTTCCTCTTGTTTCCCTCAGTCTTCCCCTCCAACCCACCCCCATTTCCTTCTCTGAGAAGGTAAGGCCTCCCATTGGGAGTCAGCAGAGCCAGGTACATTCAGCTGAGGCAGGTCCAAGCCCCTCCCTCTGCTTCAAGGCTCTGCCAGTGTCCCACTATAGGTTCTGGGCTCCAAAAAGTCAGCTCATGCACCAGGGATAGATCCTGATCCTACCGCCAGGGGGCCCCTTAAGCAGATCAAGCTACACAACTGGCTTGCTTATGCAGAGTGCCTAGTCCAGTCCCATGGAGGCTCCACAGCTATTGGTCTCCCGAGTGAGGTAACCCATACTCAGAAAGACAAACATGATATGTATTCACTCATAAGTGGATACCAGATGTAAAGCAAAGGATAACCAGACTACAACCCACAGTTTCAAAGAAGCTAGCTAACAAGGAGGACTCTAAGAGGGATGCATCGATAGCCCTAGGAAGGGGAAATAGATGAGATATCCATGAGTAAACTGGGGATGGGGGGGTGATGGAGGATGGGGATGGGGGATGAGAACATAAGGGAACAGAATGGTCAAGCTGGAACAGGCACAGAGTGGGAGAGCAATGAAAGAGATACCAAGATAGAGGGAGACATCATGGGGATAGGGAGAAACTGGGTGCTAGGGAAGTTCCCAGGAATCCACAAGGATGACCCCAGCTTAGACTACTAGCAATAGTAGAGAAGGTACCTGAACTGGCTTACCACAGTAATCAGATTGTTGACTACCCTAACTGTCATCATAGAACCTTCAACCAGTAACTGATGGAAGCAGATGCAGAGATCCACAGCCAAGTACCAGACTGAGCTCCAGGAGTCCAGTCAAAGACAGAGAAGAGGGATTCTATGAGCAAGGGACATCAAGATGATGATGGGGGGTTGGAGAGATGGCTCAGAGGTTAAGAGCACTGACTGTTCTTCCAGAGGTCCTGAGTTCAATTCTCAGCAACCACATGGTGGCTCACAACCATCTGTAATGAGATCTGGCGCCCTCTTCTGTATACATAATAAATGAATAAATTTAAAAAAAAAAGATGATGATGGGGAAACCTATAGAGACAATCAAACCACGCCAGCTGGAACTCATGAAGCTTATTCCTCATTTCTTATACATTATAGCACTAACAAATATTGCAATGGGATTTGTTTTAAGTCATTATAATTGGTGGTTCTTATGACTTAAATTAAAAATGAAGAATATAAAGATAAAATTCAGAGAATCTAACACATAATACTTCCATTAATCAAAGCCAACACTTCATAAATACCAAAATGTATTCTTCTATTTTAAGCACAACATTTATTGACATGGAAAGGATATCTTCTTGGAAACTGTGAGACAGCACCTAAACATTTTGAATGGCTTTAGTACGGAATTAAAATGTTAAAGAAAACAGAAAATATTCTCTCCATCTCTTCTCTTATTGGGAAACTTTTTAAACACACATGAATTACACACATACACACACACACACACACACACACACACACTCCATATATAAAATAGAAAAGCAGATCTGTAGCCAGCTGTCTCTCAATCTATTTAAAAAAAACTAACAACCACTTACTTCATCCAATCTCACACTATTACCGAAATTTTCTTACCATTAACCTCTGGTATAATTTTCTAACATATTTAAGGCACATAAAATTTACATGCATAAAAATTAGTTAAGTAGAAATTAATTTATGAAATTGCACATATATGTAAATTATACTTACAAAAGATCAATAGTGATGTCTTTGTATGTATGTATATCTGTATGTAATCTAACACAAATTCTTTTAAAGCCTTCAATCCTCATTAAACAATAATGAAACAGAAAAAGACATCACCATTATCCCAAATGCCATTTTTTAATTTAATTTAATTTAGTATGTATATTGATACTTTGCCTATATGGATTCTGTTTTCCACATGCCCATCTGGTGTTTGGTGTCTGATCCCTTGGAAGTGGAGTATAGACAGTTGTGAGCTTCACTGGGTGCTGAGAATCAAACTCATGTTCCCTGGAAGAGCAACCAGGATTCTTAACAGCTGAGCCATCACTCCAGCCACACCAAAATACCATTGTTACCCTTGCATTTAGCTTTTCACATAACATGGGCTGCCATGTGTGGAGCTCATTTCTTAAACTACTATACTATTTTTCAACTTTATGACTATCAAGACACTGGGGAAAAAAGGTGCCACTGATTGTGGACAAGAGCTAGGTGACAATTTTTTTAGACTGATACTGGACTGAGACCCAGATTTCTACAGAGATGCAACATAACGCCAATATGGCCCTGGCTGGACCTTACTGTATTTAAGACTATTTGCTCACTAAGCCAACAGGATGTTTCAAGGCCTCCTTTACACAGGTCTTTTTGGTTTTTAATAACCTGGTGCTTCTTTGCTGAGATGGTGAGTCGACCCAACATCACACGAGTAATAACAGGTTTACATTATTTTCCAAGTTCAGAATTAGTAAACTGTTACTTTGAAGTTCCTCTTGAAATGACTTTAGCACTCTGTGTAGGGAAGCCCATTAGAGACAAAAATCTGCACTCCAGTGAAACTTGTATGGTTCTAAACAGTATCTGGGGTCCTTAAGGTTACTTTTGATACGTAACTGAAATTTATTTACTTTGTAAATAAATTTTTATGAACTCACATAAATGAATTTTTATTTTAAAATAACTAAAATTCTTTTTTTTCCTTTAAAATATTTTCATCTGTTATGTCTCCTAGATACTACAAATTCTAACCGATCACAAAAACCTAATTTCCTTTATAGTTTTCTGTGTTGCATAGAGTGTAATTCTGCAGCCATCTATTAATATCACCAACATTTTTGGAGAGAGTAGGGCTAATTGTATAACTATCCTGAAAACACAGGATGAACTTAATTTGTATCATTACGGCACTGATTTGAACTTCACTGAAGCCCCTCTCCTGTGAGGAACGCAGTCTTGGACATCGTTTTTCTCAATCAACTTCCTGCTGACATGAGATAAGGCCTCTTGCTCTTTAGGCCCACTTCTTTACCACTGTCCCATCTTTAGAGACATTTTCAAATGGCTACTAATTCCCCCATCTCAAGAAGAGGGAAATTAAAACAATGTTTTTAATTACTTCTGAATTATGTAATAAAGTTTTATTCATTGCAAGACATAAATCACCCATCCACATATAGAAAAATATGTATAGTTTTTGATTCATCCATGGATAGACTCTTAGTTTGCTTCAATATGTTTAATAGATTTTTACTTAAAATTCATGTAGTACACACTTGGCATAAACACTTCTGGTGAATTTAATATCAAAGGAAGAATTTTCCAAAATCTGTAGGACCAAACATTTTCCACCATATAGCCACAAATTCTTTACTATTATGTAAAGAAAAAAGCTTCCAAATAGAGAAATAATATTCATAATCTATTATAAATCTCATATTGTTGAAATGGTTTGAAATTAAAATTTAGAATAATTTTATAGATATTAAGCATATGAATTTTGACAAAAAAAAGTTTGAGAATAANGGGGTTTTTCCATATACCATCTGTGGCAGTTATTTTAAGTTTTATACTTTAAATTACTTCTGTATGTCTCATAATCATTTCAGAGAAATAAAATATTTAATGCTTATTACAACTTCTAGCACCCAAGAAACATTCATTGAATGGCAGGTGCAATGGCTGCTACATCTTCATGTCTTCTTTTCCTTTCTTCACTCATGGGTATCTATCTCCTTTATCTTCCTAAATAATGAAATAAAACACTGAAAATAACCAACAGCCTATAACATCTAAGAGAGACTTCACATTCCTGAGAAATTCACCTACACAAAACTTTAGCCATCACTGATCATCTTCAAAACATGACAGAAGGAAGAGAAATATGGATTCTTCTTTGGAAGAAGAAATATACAAAAGGAAAATCATTCTTGTGAGTGAGTGTACTTATAAAATATATACAAGCATGTGGGTGTGAGTGTGTGCTCTTACACATGTGGAGGCCAGTGGAGGGTGCGAGGTGTCTTTATCATTCTCCACCTTATTCCCTGGAGACAGGGTTTCACACTGAACCTAAGCTACCAAAGTGGCCAGAAAGTGACAGAAATCCTCCGGTCTCTGTCCCCCATAGCACCACGGTTAAAGAGAGCAAATCTTACCTTTTTATGTGGGGTCTACATATTTGAACAAGGGTCTTCATGCTCTGCTGTAAGCATCTAAAGGTTGAGTCGTCTCCCCAGCCCTAGAAGCAAAACATTTTGCTGCAGGGCTGTTATAAAATATGAAAGCTAAAAATTAAAAAACTTATGCACCACTTTTTAATATGTAAATAGGCCAAAGTCTAAAGGGACAGATTTTCCAGTATAGAAACTGGTGGAAAGAAAGTGGGGAGCTACTTGTAAAGAGGCACACCTCAGAAGTCTGTGCAGTGATCACTTGTGTGTCTTTTTAACATATTCACTGCATACTACAAGTTCATTGTTTATATTTTTGCCTTCCTTTAGTTTGTTATGCTTTTAAAAGACTCAATGAAATAAATTGCATTAAAATTATTTTAGTGATAGAAGCAGATTTATTAAGGATTCTGGATATTAAACTTAAGGACACTCTGCTCCTTTTTCTTGCTCTTCCAAGGTCCTTTCATTTCATTTCCCATTGTTCCTAACCTTTTATAAGAGATATCCAATAGAGCTGATCACATGGAGGAGAGTCTGTTTTAGTGCTTTGCATCTTAGGAAAATTCTATTCTAGAGTCCTGGCAGGAAAAGAAGAATTCAGGGCTCCATGACCACAATAAATGTGTTGATCTTCCTCAGCGCCCAAGCCAGCCTTCCTCATTACCTTCACCAACTCAACATACTTCTCATTTAAAAGTCAGAAATCCATATTAATACTAGAATTTCATTATTTCCAGTATAGTGAGCCAATCAAAATTTTATATGCCTGATTTTGCTATTGACAAATAATGACTTTCCTTTTGTGTTATAATCTTGTGAAGAATCCTACAGAATTTGTGTCTGGTCAACAGGGTGTGTTATTTAAGCAAAACCATAATTGACAAGCAGCAGGTCAGATCCAACTCAAACACATGGTTTGAGCCTCAGGATATCTTAAGTTCCTTTGGATTTGTTGCTAGCATTTAACACATCACAGTTACTGGCTGACTCTGAATTTTCTGGTTCTTAAGATATTCCTTTAACCCTTTAACACTGGCTTGGCTTTTCCAGCTTGAAAATAATTAGTTAAAACCTTCAAGTGTAGATTCACATCTTATAGTTTAGTGTAGTTCTTGCTATTCTGGTGTTTTTCCCCTATCCATTTCATTAATTCCCATAAGCTCTGACATTATTCCTCACTTGAATTCATGGTGCCTTTCCTTAAGTTTAATATCCAGAATTCTTAATAAATCTGTCCTTCTGACACACGGACAAATGCACTCATGCACACATATATCCATACACGTGTGTATATGTGTGTGAGTGTATAAACATCATGTTGTGCACTTTAAATATATAATAAAACTTAATAAGGTTTTTTTTGGAAGGGGGTTTGGAGACAGGGTTTCTTTGTGTAACAGTCTTGGCTATCCAGGAACTCACTCTGTAGACAAGGCTGGCCACGAACTCACAGAGATACGCCTGGCTCTGCCTCCCAAGAACTGGGATTAACGGCGTGCACCACCACTGCGTGGCAAAACTTAGTAAGTTTTAAAGATTAGAACTTTTAAAATAATATTGAGNGTAGAATTAACTAGAAGCTGTATCCACCGTGGTAGCCCACATTGGAAAAGGTAGACTTGAGTCACCCCTGAGGATCTATAAAATACTCAGTTTATATCTGATGTCTACAATATAGGTATATTTTCATTAAAATTTTCTTCATTACACTTTTCTCTCAATAAAAATCACATGCTTTAAATCAAAATCAGTTCTACATTAAGATTATACATAAATTTGTAGTTTGAATAGCACACTTCCCAATGTAGGCTAAGATGGACTCAAATCTGTCTATATATGCTTAGGGGCCTTAAATGATTTTCAGACTATTTGCAATATCAGTGGGGAAGTGGAAGTAACTTTAATACAGTATGTATTCCTGAGAATTCTTAAAATCAATTAAAAATTTTATGTAATAGTGAACAAAAGACACTATTGACAAAAATAACCAAATGACTATAAGTATATCAACGAAGCTTTATGTAATGAATTAATTGAAAACATATATACTTGAAATAATTGAAGTGCAGAAAGTTTATAAATATAAGGCATAGTATTTCCAAGTGTGAAGAAATGTAATACTTTCATGAGCCACTGTATGTGTGATTNCCATAATCTTTCTGAATGGCAATTTAGCAAGTAGTATTTTAAAATGTTAATTTTCCTTGTCTTCAGTAAACAAATCTAAAATACAAAAATTTATAGATAAAAAATTAATTGTAAAATGCCTTTTTTAATAGCAAAAAGCAATAAGAGCTGAGTGTNATGATACATGTATATCATCCCAGTACACAGAAGACTGAGGCAAGAGGATCACACACATGAGACCACACAAGACTACAAAGCAACACCTTGTCTCACAAAACAAAACCAAAGAACAATAATAAAAAGAATAAAATAAAACAAAACAAATAAATATAAATCTCATAAGAAAGAAAATTAAAATACTAATGTATTCACATAATAAAGTATTATTTAAGTTCTTTAAAAAAACTCAAAGAAATTTTAAAATGATATTGTCTTACTTGAGAGAGGATCTTTTGTCCTTTGAAACACTAGAAACAAGGATTCTCTTAACCCAGTTTAAGACTTGAGATTATCTGTCTATCTACTTTATTTGAAGCTTAGTTCAGTTACACTGTCCTTGAGCAACCCTTTCTCTGGAGTCCAGGACTTGCTGGTCAGCTGGGGACTCTGCTGTGCCCNTAGCTCCNTGATAATAACATCAAGGGTCATAGCTGTTACATCCTAAAGGCGAGGAAGATATACTATCTACAGAGCTAAAATCCCTTGATTCTTCCCAAGATTCTTGACCTAGAAACTTCTAATATTTTGTCATTTAATGGACATCTTCATCTGTAATGTTCTAATCTTCCATTACTGTTAGCTGAAATAAAATTTTATATTTTAAGATATTCTTAGAAACACAGTTTTTCAAGTAATATTGACTACATTTGATTTTATGATTCCATGTTCTTCATTATTTCCTATGATAAAATGTTCCTAAATTTAAAAACCTATGGTGTGAAGAAATACATGGTAGATAAAGAAATTATGAGTGAGAGAGACTGAGAAACAAAAGAGAAATGTCACTTGACTCACAAGGGGTTACATTACAATAAGCTTATCATAAGCTTAAAATATTCACCTGTCAAAATGAGTTAAACACTCTCCCAACCTACCAAACATTCTGAATAGCAACATAGTGCCATGGAGAGTGTGTTGTTTACTGTCATGAACATAGGAATGAGTGGAGTCTTTAGCTTTCTCCCATTGTCAGCAACAATAGNGTATAGTACCACATACTAAAGCTAGCCCGATCAAAACTTTAAGAATGAACTATAGGTTTTGATGACTGTATATTTCTTTCTCACCATCATAAAGTAAAAACTCCACATGCTAAATTACTGTCAGAGGCCATCTATACGAATGCATACACATACACACATATATTTACATTATTTACATATATATATTCCTATGTACAATAATATTCAATCTTTTAAAAAGAAGGCGCTGGTTAAGTGGTCAGCTAAATAACTCAAATATACAAAGAAACATGATCTCACTTACATGGAGAATGTTCAGTCTTTTAAGTTGAATACAAAGGAGAGCAATAGCTGATA
>LZPO01035849.1:16816-35392 GCA_001675575.1 Neotoma lepida | reverse complement strand
AGGCCTTGTCAGAAACGAAGAGCTCTGAAAAGCGATGTCTGAACCTCTCGTGTCTGTCCCATTCTGTGAAAAACAGGTGGGATTAAAAATGAAGGCACCTGGAACTAAAACCAGACCAAGGGCGATGGCTGNGCAGTTGCGCGGGTTCCAAAGAGATTTGCGGAACAACACTGCCACCTATTGAACAGAAGAAAAACGGTAGATTCCAGTTCTTCCTTTGTTAACTTGTCAACGGTACACGTATGCCCCCTCTAGGAGATGTAGTGTTTGAGTATATATGAGAAAGAACAAAAAGGGGAGAAAACAGCTCAGCTGTTTAACAAGCAAATGAAAGGCCACCTCACTTCCTAGCTCTCTGAAAGTCTGTGTTTGAAAACCTAAACTTTTTCCTCCTAGGCTCTATGCGGCATTTGCTCTCTTGCTCACTTGGACCTTCGTCCCCCTGTAGGAGAAGAGCAGTCTCCAGCACTGAGATTTAATACAAGGCATCACTTTACTGTTTTATTTTTATTTTCAACTGACTTGTTATCATGGCATTACAGTTATTACTTACAATACAGTTTTATAAATCTATGTACATATTTATGAAGCAACAATGGGATTCTTTGACTCATATGTACATTTTTTAATGATTAAATCAGAGTAACTAGCACATGTAGCACCCCAAACATTGTCATCCCTTTGTGGTGAGAATGTTAAAATCCTCTCTCTAGATACTTTGGAACATGCAGTACATTGCTCTTAGCTCTCATCATTATATCGCACAGAAGCATTGGAATGAGGGGAACTAATATTGTAATCTTATCTTCTATGGGATCAACTTTTTATACCCCACATATGTGACTTCCTTTGGGAACATCAATTAATAAAGCAGATGCCTTAAGAACTGGAGGTCATTCTCTATTCTGCTTTGCTACTAATTGGTGCATTCATCTAAAGGTGAAGCACTACCGCCCTCTCATTGCTAACAAACAAATGACGTTAACTCTTAGCTAGGCTTCAGGCAGGAGAGAGACAGTCTAGAATTGCCTTCTGGCACTGCCATATTTATTAAAAACCCAGACAGGCGTAGTATGTGGGTAGTGAGTCAGAAAATTAAAGACCAGAAAAGGCCTCAAAGAAACAGATATTCCAACTGCCTTCTAAACAAAAATTTATGTTTCTACCCGGAGATTTGTGCTGCTTGCAATACTTGTCAGAAAAGCTTATTTTTACAGTGAGTAATAGTCAATGAAAAGATTAAAGAGTGGTCAAAGTGCTGAGAATGTGAGCATTCAGTCATAGATGAGACACATCCATATAACCCCGCCCCCAAACACACACACACACACACACACACACCAGGTTCAGGGATGAGACACATCTATATCAGCACCCCCCCCCATATACCCAAGGCTCAGGGAACATTGCAGAACAAGGAATAGAAAGAGTCAGAGGAGGGGAGGAGAATTGTGCAAGGCTGTCTGTCTACTGGAGTCTACATGGCTCTCACACTCATAAACTCACACCAGTTGTGGTCACTTGCATAGGACCTGCACAGGATCAAGCCATTCACCATTCCAACATACATAGGGGAGGGGCACACATGAGAAGAGCTTCTGGAGGACCCACCCCTAACTGCAGAGCTATTGGCAGCTGATGGCTGCCGAGGGAGGAAGAATTACACTTCTTTGAAACTGCTGGTAAGTTGCCCACGCCCCAGTGGATGGCCTCACACCCATGCCCATATGGGCAGCAGTAATTGGACTCAGTGGGTTATTAATTTAAATAACAAAGACATGAGGTTGGGAGGGAGATGTGTTGTGGGATTCTGAGAGGGGGGTAATCGGGGCGGACATGGTCAAAATGCATTGTATACGTGTGTGGAATTTTCAAAGAATACTTATTTAATAAGAGAAGAATACTTACTTTAAAAGAGGCTGGTTAAAACACAACAAAAACAAAAAAATAAAACAACAAAAAAATGGGCAAATAAAGAAACAGACATGTCAAAAACAGAAGAGGCCTACAGGAAGCACCTGGTGTTTTGTTTGTATGTGTAGATTGAGAAGATGTGTTTTCTTAAGATCATTTTTGACTGGTTTTCTATTACAAAGATTATCCCACCAAGGTAAAGAAAATTGTAAGTATGCATTCAGAATAGCAAATGCCAAAGGCAATATGTAGCATCATATGAGTGGTTTGACTCATTTAGAAATATAGTTCATAAAAATTCCAGTTGAAGTAACCACGGGTAGCCTGGATAAAGAAGCTACAATGATTAAGAGTAAAGCAAGAAAAAGCTACTATTCAATGAGAACCAGAGCCAGACTAGGAGAGCTATTAGCAGTATTTCATGTTCCCACTTATTATTCTTTAGGTACATAACACAATTGCATGATCCTACCTTATCTGAGCATTAAGCATGGTCATATGACCTATACCAATGAAGTGTGAAGAAAATTGGTAGATATTACAATGTGTGCTTTTCTGGCCTCAGTAATTATGGATCAAAATGTCATGGTGGAGTGTCTCTCAACTGGTATCCAAGATGATCAAAGTTCTTCTGCTGACCCACTGGATCTGTGCATTAATTATATTAAACCATAAAGACTGACAGTTGTGTTTGTTAAAACAGCATAACTTTGCACACTTTACTAACACACAACAAACACTTCCCATAGGTTATATGAAGCAATGTTAACAGTAAAATTATGAAGGAAAGTTTTAAGGGAACATAAAATATGTCATTAGTTTGGAGGGAACTAGAGGGCAAAGATTTAAGTAATGAGTAAAAAAAGTATTTCATGTATGTAATAAAAATGTGTATATTCTGGAAAGATCTTTCCAAATTTACTCATTTTCCCATTGGAGAATATTATATCCTAAACTCCAAACACAGTGACAAGAGAACCACCACAGGGGTGTGTTTCCAGGTATTTCCTATCCCAAACTGGAACTATAGTATCAGCTCTATTCCCTGTTTCCTCTTATTCCAGAGTCAGTCAGTAAAGGGGTCAGAAGAACCCTTGCAATCACCTGCCAGACTGCTCTGCCCCTCAGCCAGGCTGCTCTGCTTCTCTGAATGGCATCTTCTCATTGGTTCACCATTCTCTAGGGAACGTCAGCCCTAGGTGAAGATCCTGTGTGAACCTACCAACAAGCTCTGAGTTTCTCTCAGTCTTNATGTCACTGTGTACACAGCTGTTCCCAAACTATAGCCATCACAATCTGGCATCTGAAGTCACTCTTTGTACCAACAATGTTCCTGCCTCACATGTGCCTATCCTATCTTTCTTCTGTTCTTTCTGCACTCTGCTCAGAAAGACACCCCCTCACCACCTCACCCCCACTCCTGAGTCCCTTTCCACAATGGAGTAACCCTCTCTTCATAGGCACCCTGTTTTAGTTTCACCGAGAACATCTGTGCCAACATGACAGGTGATATATTTGCTTGCGTATCTATTAATATTCCAGGTCCCTTTGCTAGGACATAAGTTCCTTGAAGTCAAGTTTTGTATCTGTTTTGTTTTCTATGGAATTTCATCACTCAGGAAAGGAACAGAGCATGTAAGAGTCGCTCGCTCATGGATTTGCAGCCTTCTGCCAATGTTGAATTTCTTTGCTCTGATGTAGAGTATAGTTGCCCTTCTGCATTCTTAATTTGTCACTCAAATCTATGCCTAGCAAACTGTGTAAAATCAATCTAAGGTTCNTAGCACACTAAGAGGATGGACTAGGACAGTAATGTAAGCAGGCTGACTTCTGAAGTGCCCAAATGAAGTTCATGTCAAAGTTTACACTTGGCCGTGGAGGAAAGAGACAAAGACCAAAGTTTTGATCTATAGATAAATTTTATGTTTATGAGATCACCTTCCCATTTTTTTAAGTGTTAAGGTATCCTTTATTTTGTTCATGACTGACAACTGAGTTTGATGAGAGTTTTCTGTTTTGCTGCTTGTTTGTTGTTGTTTATTTGTTTTATTTTCACTTTCTTTGTTTGTCAAGGTAAAAAGTTGAGAATCCTCAATAATCCTCAGGTTTTAGATAATCCAGAATCATTTTCATAAGGAAGGAAACTGAAGGCCAGGGAGGTTCTGTGCCTCTGCAGGTCCATAGATCTACAGCTTGCAGTACTCTGCAGGTCCATAGAGCTACACCTTGCAGAATGGGAACTAAAACACCCAGGCCACTGTGCTCTCTCCACACAGAGCCTTTCCTCCAAGGCTCCCCAGCTTGGAAAGCATTCATTGCCTATATTAGTTTTGTGCCTATTGTTAAAGGATTACCTTTGGGCTGCAGGACAAAATCAAGACCAGTGTTTGCCTCTGCTTATTCTTCCTGCATGGAGGGGAACATTAAACACCAACATCAATTGCTTTCCTACATACCATGCCCCTAAGGATAGGCATGATTACCTTGGTCAGAACCAGAAAGTGTTCTAGTTTGTATCTTAAATGACACGCAAAGGCCAGAGGTTGAAGATTTGGTTACCAGCCGGTGGTGCCAAAAGGAGGTAATGGAGTAAGCACTGATGGACTAAGAAGTAGGACCTCATGGAAGGGAAGCTAGGTGATTGGGAGTGTGCCATTGAAAGGGATCCTGGAATCTGGCCCCTGCTTTTTTGCTTTCAAGCTCCCTTGGGGTGAGCAGCTTCTTCCCATGCCTCACTGTAGGCATCTAAATCACACAGCCAACTGTAGGCAGAAGTTTTCCTGTCCTGGCAGCTGCTTTCCAAATAACTGACTCGGAGACTTAATATTAATTACAAATGCTTGACCAATAGCCCAGGCTTGTTACTACCTAACTCTTACATTTAAATTAACTCATATTTCTTATCAATGCTTTGTCACATGGCTCATGGCTTGTTACTTCATTTTCTACATGTCCTACTTCCTCAGCAGATGGCTGGTGTCTTCTTTGACTCCATCCTTCTTCATCCCAGCATTCTCAGCTTGGCTTTCCCTCCTAACTTTATCCTGTTCAGCTATTGGTCAGTCAGCTTGTTTATTAAACCAATCACAGCAAATATATTCACAGTGTACAGAAGGATTATTCCACAGCATTTCTCCCTTTTGTCTAATTAAAAAGGAAGTTTAANTTTAACATAGTAAAATTATATATAACAAAAACAGTTATCAAGTAAGAATTACAGTTATAATACCCAGTCTCTTTGTATTTGGCAAAATGAGAGAAAATACTCTATTATCTATCTTATCTTGGCGAGTCTAAAGTTTTATACCTAATTTGTTTTCTTTCATAACTAAGGAAACTATAAGTTTAACTATTTAGTCTTTAATTCTATCAAAGACCCCAGAAGAATGAAATGTTACCTAATGACAAGGACATCAGGCTGCCTGGACAGTCACCCAAAGTTTCTCTGTAATGTTGTGGCATCCAACTCTGCCCTCCAGGTCTAGCATATCTGACAGACTTTCCTGTGAAGCAGGGAATTTTGAATGACTGTCCTACCTTGTCTTGGCAAAGTTTGGCAGTCACCTTTCTTATGTCCTGCTGGTTCAGTTTGAACAGTAACTGTCAGCAATTGAGACAAGGGCAGTTTTCTTGCCCACATGGCTAGCTTTTGTCATAAAGAAAACAACTCCATACTGTAGTGGGCAGTAGTTCCAGCTATGACCTGGAAGCATAACCCTTGCTGAGGCTTTGGGTAACTGCCACGCCTACCTCGGACCGCCCCCCCCAGGGGCAGAGCCTAGAGAGGAGCCGTTAAGAATGAGGAGCTGTTAGAAAGAAGGGCAGTCTGTGCCGGAGCTCTTGGTTCCTGCATCACGGACGTTGGAGGGTGGACTAAGCAGAGTTCTCCAGAGAACACCGCTGGACTGCACCTCATCTCTCCTGGACCCTGTGACCTACCCCTTTACTTACTGTAAGTTGCCCTAAATCCCTAAATAAACCTTTAGTTAACTACGTGGAGTTGCCTTAATAATTTCCCCCTATACCATACAGAGTTTCTTCAATGCCCATCATCTTCTCTGAAGTAGAATGGTGCTGCCAGGCGCAGACATGTCTCAATGTTATGAAAAGCCTTAGGTTATTAAACATACTAAATGCCATATTCTATAGATCTTTGAAGTGTTTGAAGACAATCTATCCATCTGAATATATCTGTGTATGGCCTTGAAAACATACCTAACATGAATATAAGCTTGACTACTATAGATGACAATTAATCTGTATTTTTAATTATATATTACACTTTTAAATGAGCTATATAAACAAAATACCTTACACAAGAGTAGAAATATACATACAGCATAATAAAATTAACTTTAAATTTGTATCAATAAGCCAAAATCCATACCAATGTAAAATATTTAAGATTAATAGTTGTTTTTGGATTAAAGTAGATTTAATAATCTACCCTATTATCCTATCATTTCTATATCCCTCCCTTTTTTAAATGAGAACGCTGAATCTAATCTCCTTTGTTCAGCTTTTTTTCTTGACCATTACCAATAACAACTTATAACCAAACCCCCTTAAATGATAATAAACATCCATACCTCATTTTTTGGGAATGTGGGCATAGTTCTCTAGACTACTTCCTGTTGATTGGGGGTGCTGGTAATCTTTGGGAGACACTGAGTAAATTCAAGATTGTGGTCAAGTCCTGACTGGAGTATTCTGTGAGACTGGATCATCTCAGCCAGCAGCCTTGAAGCTGTTCTGGATGCAGAATTCTGAGTAGACTGTAACAGAGATCTTTTGAAGTTCTGGATCACCTGGGCCATCCATTTTCATTAGTGTTTAGTCTCCTTGCTCTGAAAATGCAAAAACTTTTAAAGGTAACATACATATCTGCATTAATATAAGTATAGACCCTGTCTCTTATACACATCTACACAGTTCAGCCAAAGATGATTTTTTTGTGTGTGTGTTTGAGCAGGTAAAATATACATCACATGCCTTGTAGTTCTTCTAGGTTTATTTCATTATGTCAGTAGTCAGGATTTCAGGGGGGTCTTCCTTGATCAAACCTGATTTTCTTTAACCTAGAATGAATCCACAGCCCCTCTTTTCCTGTGGAAATAAAAACATAACCTGTCCCCCAAAATAACACATCTTTTGACTTAAAGTTTGAAGTCATGATTTTTTAAAAATATATAGGTTGGTTTATTCTATCAGTTTTCATAATCCAGTGTCTCTTATCAGCCATAAATTTAAAACCAACACAATAACACACAGTATTCAGACTCTCTGCATATTTTCTGTCTATATATGGCTTTTTTAATGTTACTTTACTCCCTTTTTAAGAACCTTACTATTTTAAAACTGTATTTTTTAATCTAAGACTGTATATACTTTTTCTTTTCTTTTCCAAGCCTTTGTACATTTTTAACACACTGTAACACATTTAGAGTTTTTTTTTCTGTCTGAATCTATCTTTACTGCATATCTGTAACTTTTTTTGATCACATGAGACAAATCTTAAATTGCTNTGTCAGCTGCCATCATTGCTCAGGTTAGCACATGGTGATAGCACATGGTGGTTGGGGGCAGCTGTCAGGAGACACTTTTCTGTACTGCAGCTAGTATGAGAGACTGCAGAAATCTGCCCCGCAGCTTAGTTCATGGTCAGCTTGAGAGACTGTGGGTATACGCCATGCAATGTAGCTCATGGCATGTTGGCAGTTTCCAGGAGATGTGTCTCTTATAACTGTGGCCAGAATGAGAGACACATGACTAGGAAGCTGCTCTTAGTTCCATTTCTGTGTGTCTAGAACCTCCTTTAAATCATTTTTAGGTCTTATGTGGATCTATGCCCCACATTGGGTGCCATTTATAGGCAGAAGTTTTCTCGTCCTGGCAGCNNCTTCCTAAATAATCAACTGNGAGACTTAATATTAATTACAAATGCTCAGCCAATAACTCAGACTTGTTACTACCTAATTCTTACATTTAAATTACTCATATTTCTTATCTCTGCTTTGTCATGTGGCTCATGTCTTGTTACCTCATTTTCTACAGATTCTGATTCTTTGGCAGCTGGCTGGCCTCTCCTTTGACTCCATCCTTCTTCATCCCATCATTCCCAATTTGGCTTTCCTGCCTAACTTTATCCTGTTCAGTCACTGGCCAGTCGGCTTGCTTATTAAACGAATCATAGCAACATATATTCACACAGTGTACAGAAAGATTATTCCACAGCAGCCAACTGANCACAAACTAAAGCCAGGAAGCTATAAAGGGGCAATTTGGGGGAAGGAAAAAGAGTTTAAAGGAAAGAGATAGTATAATAAAGGTGATAGGAAGGGGAACAGGAATAATNGGGATGGGATTCAAATAGCAAAGGGGAGAGTTAGCTAACACTAAGGATATTTTGAAAAAGCCGTATGGAAACCTACTATTTGATAAACTTCCTNACAGATATATCAACAGATACATTAAAATAGTTTAAACAGAATGATTTCTACATGAAGGACAATGCTTTCCCAGAAGTCATACATTGCCAAATAAAAAGTTTGCTACCAGGTACTGAATATATCCTTTTAAGTTGTTGGTCAGACAGGGTAAAGACCACNAAAACAGTGCAGGCTATTGTCATTGATCTTGAATGGTAAAAATTCGAATGGACTCCATAAGCTNATATATTTGAATGCTTAGTCATCAGGGAATGGCACTATTTGAAAGGATTAGAAGGATTAGGAGGTATGGCCTTGTTGAAGGAAGTGTGTCACTGGGTTGTCTTTGAGNTTTCAAAAGCCTTTGCCAAGCCCAGAGTCTCTCTTCCTGCCTATGGATCACGATGTAGCTCTTAGCTACTGTTCCAGCACGATGTGTGCTGCCATGCTCCCTACAATGATGATGATGGACTAAACCTCTGAAACTGTAAGCAAACCCCCAATTAAATGCTTTCTTTGCTAAGAGTTGCTTTGGTCATGGTGTCTCTTCATGGCAATAGGACAGTGACTAAGACAGATGGTATTGCTGCAAGCTACACAGTTGGTCACAGGACTTGGACAAATCAAGCTGTTATAGAACAAGAAGCCTTTATCTGCTGGCCATCTTTCGTAGTAACAGAAGGTACTGTGCAGGCTGCTGAGAGAAAAAAGTCATCAGCAGTCTGACCCAGCTGATGACTCTGGGAACTCCAATAGCAACAGACCTGGCATGCCATGCCATNAGTGACATAGTGGCATGAATCAGGGAGCATCACTTATGCCCTCACCCTTAGTTGAGGTGCTATTAATAATTGATGGCTGTTAGAAGACAATTTCCTTTAAGCACGTGGTCCATAGTAGGTTAACCAAGTTCTAGGAAATGGCAAAATATTCGTGTGTATGTGATAGCACTAATTAGATTCAGTGAGTTATAGATAAATACAAAGAGTACATGCAACTGGGAGGGAGTGTGAGGAAGGGTGAGCCAGTGAGAGTTTGGTGGGGGTGACTATGAACCCGGTACATTGCATACATGCATGAAATTCTCAAGGAACAATTAAAAAACCGTGACCCAAAATAAAATTTTCTTCCTTTCAAGTTGTTTATCTTAGGCATTTTTCATAGCAACAGAAATTGGGCCTTTCATTAGTACTTACAAAGTGTTACTGTTGCCTGAGATCTCAGCCAGATGATTCCATGGTCTTGGCCCCCTTATCCAAAGAACTGAAGAAGTGCTCACACAGATTTGCAAAATAGCTTTATTTAGAGTGAAGCAATAGTAAAGNTTAGAAAGGAACANACTGCTAAGATTGACAGCAGGCCTCATGAGTAAGCACTCAAGGGCCCTGACTACTGCTTGTGGCTTCTTTTTATGGGTTCAAGAGAAGGAGTTTGATTCCTAGCAGGTGTAGCAAGAATGGTTATGTTGTTGTTGTATTTTCTTTTAATTCTATTACTTATTTACTGTCTGGGAGGTGTGTGCATGCAGTGGTATCAGTGTTGAGAAGACANGACTGCTTGAGAGAGTCAGTTCTCTCCTTCCACCATGTGAGATACAGATTAAACTCAAGTCATTGGCATTGGAAGCAAGCAGCTTCAACTGATGAAGCCATCTTTCTGGCACTGATTCTATTTATGTATTTGTTTGCTTGCTTGTCTGTCTGTTTGTTTGTTTGTTTTATGTACGCATTTGTCTGTGTGAGGGTGTCAGATCCCCTGGAAGTCACAGACAGTTGTGAGCTCTCACATGGGTGCTGGGAATTGAACCTGGGTTCTCTGGAAGAACAGCCAACGCTCTTAACCGCTAAGCCATTTCCCCAGCCCCTGATTCCTTTCTAATAGCTAGGTTNGGTCATATAATAACTTTTGTACTGTGCATGTTCTTTCCTGCAATGTCTCCTATTTCAATTATATNCATTTCTAATTATGTACATGCTTAAGATGGGAAATGGAGAATTAGTCATAAAAATTCACTTGAGGACACAGTTTTGCATGTGTGTGTACCCTGATGCAGGTAGGGGTCTGAAATCAATAAGTGCATTGTTCAGAGAGGGATGTGTGTGGCATAGACTATGAGGAAAAGAGTTAGGCTGCCAAGTGCGTTATTAGAAGAGGAGAATCTAAATGGAGTTCCAGGCTCCTAAGCAATTCCCTGTGCTTGGATGCTTCAAAAGAGGAAATATTATTTTTCCCTTTTCAGAGATTTTACAAATATACCTATTTCTTTGCTGTTTAAGACAATAACACAGAAGAATATGGAATAAAATATAAGGTCTTAAGGCCTTCCCTTCCAGAGCAAATGAGTTTGCAACTGTTTCTANATCTTTTTTCTATGTATTTAGATATATGTATAAGTAACCTTCTAGAAATAGCATGTGGAAAACCTTGTAAGTTAGTGAAAAAAAAAAAGAAAAAATATACATCATTTCCCAGTGATGCTCATGTCAGTGTGATCAGAGTAAGATTAATGTGTGAAAGTATGGTATGAAAGCAGTGTGCAAAATATTACAGACAGAATGGCTTAAAGCAGTATGGGTGCCAAGGGATAGAGGAAAAGTTTAAGNCATAGGGAGGGGCAACCAAAATTGAGAATATATAGAAGAGTCATATCGAAACCTACTACTACATAAACTAACTAAAATACATAAGTTCTTTAAAGATTTTTTTGAGTAGAGGTACCTTGCCTGGGTTGACCGTTCTGTTCCCAGAAGTCAACTGTTTTAGCAGAAAATCCTAGTGCCAAGATTGGAATGAATTGTTGACCAGAGTCCCCCAAAGGCTCCCAGAACAATACAGAGTGTTGCTGTTGCTCTTGGTTTCCCACCAGAGCTATATGGGAAGGTCTTATTGCTGAACACAACATAAACTTTGGATTCAAGNCACAGAGAAATCAAGCTGGAACTAAATTGGAAGCATCCTCCCTGCAGGAAAGCTCTCATAAGGCCAGAAGGCAAGCCACTGGGACAAAAGTCATCAATGGTCTTTCTCAACTGTTGATACTTTGTGCTACAATTCTGACCCTGTTAGAGAGATCCGTCCACTGCTGCAGTAGTGGCAAGACTGTTTCAGCTCAACCAACTGCTTTCTGACTGGATTTGAGGCCCACTCCATGGCAGAGAATATATACCTTTTACTGATTCTATTGCTGGAGAGATCACAGGCCCTAGAGGAGAATGTACTAATGATATTTTGCTAAATGGGCATGTAGTTAAAATGCCTTTTAAATATTTACGTGTTTTATTAAAAGTAGGGGTTTTCACAGACTATATTGTGATTATAGATTCCTCTTCTTCTGCTCATCCCAGTCCTCCCACCTCCCCTCCCATCCAGATCCATACCCTTTCTGTTTCTTGTTAAAAAACAAACAGGCATAAAAATAATAATAAAATAGAACAAGATAAAACAAAAACGAACACATCAGAATAGGAATATACCCATAGAACAGTGGTGCTGTCAGCATGACTCCAGAAAGCTTCTTTTAGCAGAGGACAACAGTTAATACAGAGACTCACAACTGGTCAAAAGGGGAAAAAAAAAAAAGAAGTTGCTCTTGAGTGCTCAGCCTGTATCACCCCTTTCAAGGTCAAGGAAACATCAAAGAGAGGAAGTAAAGATGGTTGAGAGCCAGAGGATGGAGGGAAGCACCATGAAATAACCTTCTGGGTGTGGTGTAGTCATACCAACCACCAAAACACAGCCTTTATGGACATGTTCAAAGAAAAA
This sequence comes from Neotoma lepida, assembly GCA_001675575.1. NCBI lineage: Eukaryota > Metazoa > Chordata > Mammalia > Rodentia > Cricetidae > Neotoma > Neotoma lepida. The sequence continues at coordinate 23,288 of LZPO01035849.1, read as the reverse complement.
AAAAAACAAGATGTGGGGTTGGGAAGGGGATTGGTTGAGAAGAAGGAAACAGCAGAGAGAAAAGGGTAACTGGGTGAGGATAAGATCACAGTATACTCTATATAGGTATACAACTATCAAAAATAAAATAAAAATTAAAGCCTATCCTATAATATACAGGAATAAATATGAAAGGCCATGAAAAGAGAAGCGTGTGACTTTTATGAACAAGATGTTAAAATATGACTCCAAAAGTCNGACTGCATTTGCATGGAATAATCAGGGAGGCCACAGACTCAAGAAAGTCAGTTCTAATAGAATGAGTAGAGCATCAGTGCCAGAAGCAGAATGGATTGGACAAGTTATGACAGGTTAGGAGCACAAGTGGAAGGGAGAGCTGCATGTAGTGCATTCTCTACCTTCTCATTGCCCCCTACTGCCTTGAATGCTGCTCTGTACTGTCTCTCTGTGTGCACATGTGTGCATATGTGCTCAACAAATATGTAACCAAACTCTAAACTTCAATGTAGGCAGGAACCTTGTCTCCAAGTATACAGTACCCCTTAGCCAGAGGGCCTGCCCAGTGCTCAACACTAGGTAAACATTGAATACCCTCCATATTGACTTCTGCTTTTATTTATTCTCCTTGAAGATCACTTGATTGCTCAAGATGATAAGAAGTCCCTGCCCCCTTCCCTTTTACGATACTGGCTCACAAAACCTCTTTATGTTTCTTGTTGTCTCAGCATCTAACTCGTAAGCAGACAGAGAATGCCAAGTTCANGCCAGATCACAATCAGCAAGGGCTAGTCATCACAGCTGGCAAGAGGAATGGAATATTCTTCCTTTGTAGAGCTCNTGCCTCTGCCAAGTAGGCTCAAATTCTCAGGAACCAACAAGGACCTTCTTGTCCCCCAGCATGTCTTGACTCCTACATGGGAGACATCTGAGCCACATCATAAAGCATACACTGGAATCAGCATTAATAAACTCGGCAAATCTTTGAATTCCAGGAAGAGGAAGACTCTTAACTAGACCTTAATCCAGTGTGCATTTTTTTTTTACAGTTCTGTAATAAACACGGCTAGCCAAGTTCACAGTGCATTTACATTCACTTAGGGAGTTTCTTTTTCTCATGTATTGAGATTGAAATCTTCCATCTTGAAGCCCATCCTTTGGTTTGCTCACTAACTAAATATTTTGAAAATTGAGCTCTAAGCTTATGACAATGCCAGGTTCTGGGCCATGTTTGGAGGGGGAAACAGATGAGTAAAAATGATCTCCTGATTTCAAAATCTTTATAAGTTGATGGTAAAATGGTCACATAAAGGGTATAATTTTATGTGATGATTTATGTGAAATGATGTGTANCTGTGCGTAACAGCAGGATGGAGGTTCACCTAACTTAACCTAGGCTGATGCAATAAAGGAGAGGAAGAACACCTGAAGTATGTGATATACATGTCTCTCTAATTTGTTAATTATTAGACTATTTTATCAGCAACTAACTGATCCGACTATAGCATACACTCAAAATATTTACATGGCAGGAGACATGTCACTGTGTCACATGTCATTGTGTCCCATCATGGTTTCTCCACACTATTCTCCCATCTCCATATAGAAACAAGGAAATGTGATGAATTAGTCCCCAAGTGTAGACATAATNCCTATCCCCTGCCAGGATNCCTTGTCTTGGCTTATCCATGCATGGTATTTCCCTGACAACAAAGACTGGGTAAGGAATGGGTACATNATGTTGGCAAAAATATGTTCAGCACTTGGAATGACACGTTCTCTTAACACATTCTTTTTCTAAATAGGAGTAAAAAACTTGGAGCCCACTTTTCACCGGAGTAACTAACATGCAAGATGAAACTGACACTGTTGTCAGATCAGAAAAACGGAAGAACCTGGATTCTTGGTCATATTATTAAAAGGCTGGATAAATCATTCCTGACATATGCTTCAAAATATGCGGGCCCCAAAGCGAACCTACTCATGAAGACAGTTTAATTGGNTTTAGGCTCTCCTTAATTTGCCTCAAACCCAATCCACATTGTTCAATTTGCCAATAGCCTTATTAAAATGAAGCAGTATTGTATCTATGCCTTTGGTTCTTTTTTTTTTCTGACAGTTGCTCAAATAATATTAAGTGGGGGAGGTTTTTTGGCATGCCTTATTTTGGGGAATCAATTATGGTTCCTAGTACCTAAAGTCACATTTTCCTGGAGAAATGTTCTTGATTCACTCAGCATATGAGTAACAGTTGGAAGCAATTCAGTGCCATGAGTATTAATTACACAGCTCCACTTTGACTTGCCTTATGCTAGGTACCAAGTTATATGCAAAGTAGTTCTCAATAAGATACGGCTCCTTTCTTCAATGGGCTTAAAATCCTTTTTGAAATGTGATATCAGGAGTTGGAGCTCTGACTTCATACACTCAGTTTCAAAAATCTACCTTGCCTGTTTTGCATCGGGCCCTAGACAAGTGCTGTCTCAACTAATCTTCACATNGATGATACAGGTGATTATTTATGAATGAGGAAATTAAGTTCAAAGACATAACTAACTCTCACAATGTGNCTTGTCAGACTAAATAATGCTGGGAAATGAGTGGATGTCTGAGTTCCAAACCAAAAGTATGTCCAACGTTTAAGTGTCATCAGAATATGTCATTAACAGCTACACACCCATGACAGCCAATTTATGTCTATTGTGGCTTTTGTGTCTTGGAGATATGCTCTGAAGTCAAAGGTGGTACTCAGTTGGTCCTTTAGAGGAAAAAAATCTCTTAAATCAAACAAAAGCTCATATGATGGCAATTAGAGCCAAAGGCAAGAACATTAAACAAGACTTTTTAGCTATTCATCCATTGAATGAAGATTTATTATACCTAATATAGGACATGCATTGTGCTAAACACAATGAAGATGACAAAGATTCATGANGTTTGTTTCTATTCTAAAGGAGCTGTGACCTTTTAAGTAACAATANNTGCCGTGTGTTAGATGACTACAAACCACTAAACTTTCCTCATAAGTCATCTGTTGTCCAAAGAAGGATTGCAGGATGTTTTTTATTCCCATTCTATGGATGGAGATCTGAGGCTGGAGAGGGCATCATCACGTCACAAGCAAAGCCAAGGTTTGAGCCCTTGGGGGTTGTCACTCAGTCAGTTATATCTCGAGGGGCTGTCAGATGGCTCAGCCAGGTCTGAGAACCTGTGTTCAATCCTTGAAAGTCATGTAGTAGGAGGAAAGAGTTGACTCCCACAAGCTGTTCTTGGACCTGTACCTCCATGCCCTGACAAACATGTTCTCTTGTACATGATAAATAATTGTAATGAAAATAATAGTAAAAACATTTTAAATCTACCTNAAAATTATATCTGTGGCCTAAACTTGATTGAGATACAAAGGTAATTCCCCAAAGGTGTTCCTCTTTTTTAATCTTTTAGGAGGCAGACAGACGGACACATACACACAGAGAAAGAGTAGAAGAGAGAGGGGGAAGAGGAGAAGGAGGAGAGGGAATGTGTTCCCATGTGTGTGCCTATGTGTGTGCCCATGCAAAGGCCAGTTGGTGCCAGTGTTTATCACTCTCCAGNTTATTTTATTAGACAATCTCTCCCAGAACCCTGAGCTCATCAATTCAACAAGACCAGCTGGCCAGGACCCTCCTGTCTTCACCTCCCGTTGCTGGGATTACATGCACATATCAGCACACCCAGGTTTTTTATGTGGGTGCTAGGGACCCAAACTCAGGTTGTCATGGTAGCACTCTAACACTTTATCCACAGAGCCATCTTCCCCACGCAAGGCATCCCTCTCCTATTACCCACTTCTACTATGGAGCTGCTATTCCCCTCAGCACCACACACAGGCCAACATGCTGTGCTCTTTGTAGGCACTCCATGAAGTCACATGATGCACTTTTAGCTCTGTGATAGAAGCTATCATCTATCTCTTCCTGGTGCTAATCAAGTGACTGAGTTCTTGAATTCTCTGGTATGAACATTATATTTCAAACTCTATTGGCCATAATAGGCTTTTTGCCTCGGCCATACATGTTATGCATTTCTCTGGCTGATTCATGCCTTCCATTTCACAAATAATGAGTCAGATGTAGGAAATGGCTCCAAGGTTATTCACATCACAAGTGAAGGGCCAAGACTCAAACTCCAGTCCTCTCTACTCTTATATTGCTTCGAGTAATGTGTCCAAATTTTCAATATATTTTCAAGGATAGCCAAGATTAGTGCATTTTCTGCTAAACCAGATGTGAATGTATTCCATGGCTTTTTATGGTGAGAACTACTTTTCTTCAAAGCATTTGTTCTTTGTTCCTCTCATTCCATTCCTATTATTGCTTTCAGAATATTTCACATATATGCAACCTCTGCTCTGATCCCCCCTCCTTCACTGGTGTCTCATAATTACTGGTTCTGGCTCCACAACTCTCCCTCATAACTATTCCCAGAGGCCATCCGTCACCAGGCTATAGCCCGGCTCTCAGTGAAGTTTTCATGAGAATGTCTCCTTTGTGGCATTTACCCAGGGAGAAATGTCTCCAAAACTTCTTTAAATAGACTTAGAGCAATGCTTTTCTCATAGTCATTTTAAATAGGCAAAAACCAAACCAAAACAACAACAATAAAAATCCTGAACTCGTGACTCACTGCATCCTTAGGACTCAGGAGGCCATTTGACACATGAAAACTAATGGGGATGACTCTCTTCAAACCCTTGACCTGACAAAGACAGTAATTTACAGTTCTGAGTCTCAGGTAGTCTCTGAGGAGTGCATTCTTATTTTTAGAAAGAAGAAATCATTGAAATTAAACAGTGAGATTTATTTTTTAAAACAGAATTTATGATAGAACCCAGTAGAGTGAGGTACTTATTTGGGTGAGGTCACGATCTTTTCTGTGCCCCTTCCTAAGTGCATTTCTTTCAGTTTCTAGCATAAACTCAAACTGGTTGAAGGTTTCAAGGGGTGACCCTTGAAAGGGACAGCAAGGGAAGGTACAGATGAGAAAAGAGGGGTCAGCCCTCACTACGATTAAGCCACTTAAAGCGTTTTTGGAGTTCCATCAAAAGGAACTTGAAGTAAAGTAAGATAAAAACTCCTCTCTAGTTGTAATTTTTGTTAAGTCACAAGAGCATAGAAAGGATATTCTCTATCTTTGAGAGAATATCCAAAATCATGCTTTCAACTAACACCTCCTAGCAAAGTAATAAAATGCAAAGGCCAAAGGGTGGTGTTCCGATGTCCAAATCCCACTCAAGTGACTTTTAACCAGACTGGGGTAATTTCTCTAGATTAGTGAGAGTCAGCACCTCATAGGACTGTGCAGAGGCTGATGGGAAATGACATGAGTGGAGAGACACCTTGTACACTGACTGCTGTGCTGAGATAATGTTCTTGCTTTCATTAGTTCCCAAATGTAAATCTTCAGTGCAGTCCAAGGGGTGTGACGAGGCATTGCCTCTTGGCTGTCCAGCAACTGCCCTGAATTTATAACCCTGTTTAGCCCAAATGTATTCTGAGTTCCATGTCAGAGGGACAGATCACTGATCTGGGAAATAAATAAATCACCCGCTGTCCATCAATCCTGTACCCTACATGCTCATTTGTTGACATAATTAACCTTCATATCCAGTAAGTGGCTAGATTCCCCAAGGCATTGGTGCAGAGGGAGATGCGTCATCCAAAGTCTTAGTATTAATAATCTCGCCAAATAGCCTTAGAACTTGTGTGATCTAAATCCAGTATTTTGAGGGGAAGAAATCTTGGCAAGAAAGAATTGGAAGGCTATCAGGCAATGTGGGGGGATTTGAGAAAAGAACCACAAATGTGTCAATCACTTGATTTTTTTCAGATTGCTAAAATCCCTTTATTAGAAATTCCTAGGCAAAAAGGACAAGTGGAATTAGACTTTACAATCAAGGTGTAGCATGTTCCCTAGACCATGTTTAGTAAATTTAAAAATCAGATTTAGAATATCCACAGTATTTGTGACTCAAAAACAATAGTTCTGTCACCTCCAACTGTGTGGGTCGGTTCTGATTTTTTAAAAGAGCCACTCTCAAATTAAACAAGCAGTAATTAAATTTCTTGGAGTCATCTATCCAGCCATTTGCCCCAATAGCTGCCTCTGTCTAGGGATTGTAGAAAGCAGCCAGAAAGAGGCCTGACTCTAACTCTATCCTCTTCTTACCTCTATCCATCAATATTTCTTCCCCAAATATTTATTAACTAACTTTTGCTACAATATATCTGAATGAAAAAAAATGACCGAATTTCAATGGCTTAGAGGAAAGATCCTGTATTTTCCAGGTGTATTGGTTGACAGGGCTGGTGAATATGTTTCAAACAATGTGAAGGCATTGCTTCACACTGAGGGTTGGTGAGCCTGCTGGGGTCACTTAGTTACACGTCTCTCATTGTTCCAGGACTCCAGAGCTCACCAAACCACACCTGCCTTA
>LZPO01035847.1:0-15813 GCA_001675575.1 Neotoma lepida | reverse complement strand
AAAGAAAAGAAAAGAAAAGAAAAGAAAAGAAAAGAAAAGAAAGAAGAAAAAATGTGGGCTTATACTAGCATAGCCCAATATTAGCTTTCTTATTGTCTTTCTTCCTTCTTGGTCTGTCTCCACACTCCTACAGGCTCCTCACTCCCAAAAATCTTCATCCTCCCCATGAAGCTTGAAAGATTACAGATTCCACTGAAAAATTCTGAAGTGTGATGTTGGCCAACAATGGCAGAGGTGAAAGAAATGATGTTGTCTATACAGCTGAAGGACGTGTGTGAGCTTCTGTTGGGTAGCTTCCACTCAATGGTTTCAGAGTCCAGTCAAGGCTCCCNATCCTGGTTAGCCTGGCTGGCCACTTAGTCACAGAGAGCAGCTCATGTAAGACCAGGCACCTGTAGTCACAGGTTATTTAATCATAGTTGTGGGGAATGAAGGCACCTGTGCTAAATCCATTTCACTAACTAGAAGAACAGCATACAGCCCATCCTCACGGATGGTGGCTGGTGACAAACCAATCTCTCCACAGTAATGGAGGCAAGGAAACCTGGATTTTCAATATCAGGAAAGGAAAAACACATTTTACATTAGCTTTCCTCCCTCTCTGCTCTCCGGTGTACCCCCCGGGACAGGCTATTGTGGTCATTAGCTCTTCCTGTACTAAATCTACTTGGTCTGACGAGGCCGTTTGATTTTAGGTTTATCCTAAAGCTGCAGAAATCGAGTTGCTGGGTATTTACTTAGGATTAATGACCAGTTAGGAGCAGCTGTGCTTTATATCATTAACCCTACCCAGGTGCTAATTCCTAGAACATGCCCTGCAAGCAGAGGTCATTATTGCTGTTCCAAACTGCGAATGTCGCCTCAGAGAATATAAGCTTTATTTAAAGAGGAAGCCATTTTGATTGGGCAACACGACGTCTTTCCGGAGAATTAATGCCCTGTGTATAAGCAGTCTGATTGCCTGGAAACATCTCCTTGCCCTGGTGCTGTTCAGCTGATAATCTACTTCAAGACACCGGGCAGGCTGGAAACTGAAGCAGGTTCTATATTTGGCATCTAAAATCAATGCCCCACTCTGGCAGCCTGGTCTGTAGCCTCATTATCCCCCCTCCTGCCCGTTGAGCTGTGCGCAGCTTCCTTTGTGGGAGATTAAAGCCAGTCAGAGTAGGTGATAAATGCTTTCAGTCATATCTGCTGTCATTTGAATAATACTAGATGTCAGGAAGAAATACGTCCCTAGCCGGTTTTAACCAACCAAACCCTTTTGATATTCTCTTCCCCCTTAGTGAAATAAGAAACATGATTTAGAAAACCGCCACCCTGCCCCCTCCAACACCACCATAAAACAAAACAAACCCAGAACAAAAAAGCAAGCAAACAACAACAACAACAAAATAACTCCCCTCAAATCCTTATTAGATTTTCTGGGTGGTTTAGACAATCTTTCTGGACTCTTTCCTTATTTATCCCATAATCCAGGAAGTCTGGTGAGGGAGGGCCACTTCCTCTATTAGAAGAGGACTGGGTTCCATTTTGTTGGGTAAACCTCAGCTTTTGCAACACAAGCTCGGTCTTTATGCATTTAAGTCATCATCACCTGGTGTGCTTCTTGTGATTCAGCACCCCTCATTGATTAAAATAGAAAGGAAAGGAAGGTCTGATTATAGGCACAAAGGGAAGCATGAGATAGGATATAGGTAGCCTTTCTTCTCCAAGCACACCAGGCGATGGCATCTATGCTGGTTTCTTGCCTGGCCAGAGCCAGGCATGGCTCTACTAATAAAAGTGAGGTTGTCTGCAGTTGCCCCAGGCTTGACTATCTGTTAAAAGGATNAGTCTTCCTCCATTCTCCCCTCCAGGAAGCAAGAGTCCTCAGAGTCTCTCCTCTCTTCTCTCCTCACCCCCATGAGACCAACTTTCAAAAAGGAGTCTGATGNATTTGTCCAGGATGTGGTATTGATGGCTGGAATCTTCCCAGGGTAGCAGGAGACTGGCACACTTGAATGCCAATTTGCGTAGATCCATCTGGTCATTTCAAGTCTCTAAATGGCTGCCAGATGCACTGGTATCTGGCAGTTTTAGATTCAAGTACTTGGTGCCTCAGGGCTCCACGTTGCAATGCTTCGAAACCCACACTCTCCACTAAGAAAGACTTGATTTGGGCCTCAGGATTTAGACAGAGAATCTTTGCTTTGACTCTAGTTTTATTCTATTGCTTACTCTTTATGATTTAGGACAGTTTAATGCCACCAAGCCTTTGCTTCCTTGACTATAAAATGAAGACAACATGTGACTCTTAGGCATGTTCTAGAAATAAGATTGTGTAAAATATGTTAAAGAAGCTGGTGCGTATTTGTGGCTCAATAAATCCTTGGAGCCTTTTCTGAGAACTGGCTTTTACTTAACAAACATACTATCTATCCTTTTTCTTTTGTTTATTTTTTATTTTTTTGCTTCTGCTTTGTTTAAAAAAAAGTAGGAAATACCATCCATGAATAAGTTCAGTGAAAATGCCCATTGCCAAAAATTAATTTTCTGCTTTGAACTAAGAAAGACTTTTGAAAATCTGTGATGGCTGCTGCCATGGAGAGAACATCAGTTTTCTTCAGATATATGATCCCTGATAGGCTGCTCAAGTGCTAGTGGATGGCTTTCACCCAGCTATGTACTGGCAGCACTGAGTGGACTCCCTGACTGTAAAATAGAGTGTAATGCAAGTGGCATGAAAAAGTGGGGGGGATTTGGGAGGAGTTGGAAGGGAGGGGGTGAGGGGTGAATCTGTTGGTAACATGTTCTATGCACATGTAAAATTCTCAATAAATTAAAAAAATCTTATCATTAATTCATCAAATTCATGATGATGCACTAATTATAAGCCTTTGTTGTTTTTTTCTAAAAAATGTGATTAAAAATTTAAAAACAAGATTTAAAGAAGGAAAACTTATTTAAAAATTGAGAGAGACACAAGTGTCTCTTGAGAAGATCTTGGTCCCTGCCAGGCCAGTTATATTTATGCTGTCTACCTTCTTCTCATGCATTCTTCCTTTCATGCCTACACTTGATGCTACTTTCTCCATTTTATTTCCTCCTGACAACCCCCTTTTAGCGATTAATTATCAGTGCCTCTAGTGTGAATAATTTTTTAACTCTTAGTTTGTCTTATTAGTACCCTAACTCCATTCTATCCCAATCTTACTGGATGAAGTGAAGTATCCAACTGCTTTTCATTACACCTTAATGTTTCTAGGAAATCTGAGGTCCTCCTTGAGGATCTTAGTCTTGTCCATAAATGAATTTAAGAATGAGGAAAAGTACAAAAGGAAGAAAATGCCCATTGCTTCTAAAAAGGGAGGAGATTGTATTGTTTCTTTCAGTGATTTTTTTCTTTTCTTGGGTCTTGTTGAATTAATTGGTAGAGAACTGGTCAACAACAAACAGCCTCATTAGAGGATGGTGATGAATAAGACCAACATACTTATTTCTCTTTCTTCTCGTTTTAAACTATGTGTACATGGTGTTAGGAACTGGTCCATTTGGTTTTCAAATATACTCATTATCACTATAAAGTAATTTTGCATTTTAATAAGGATAAAGATTTTGATTCAAGAAAATGGATATAATAGTTAACATCCGGTCCTGTTTACTACATTCAGGAGATGGCACTAAGCCTTTTAAAAAAGGATAGACTCACTTAGTCTTCACAATAAGCCAAGAGATGGGTACTATTATCCCACAATACAATTATAACATTCACAACTTATAGATGCTAAATACTTTGCTCAAGGTCATAGGAGTGGAGAATGCTTAATCTTTAATTATGGAATTTCAAGCATCACTAAACTTGCATGTAAAGTAAATTGGGGAAAAAAAGACATTTCTTTAGGACTTGAACAACCTTGCCTCCTAGGCATTCTTTGCTAAGATAACTTTATTAACACTCAACTGCAATACCTTCTATGAGGGCAGGAATCTCATTCTATTCTTCCACCATCTTTTCAACAGTACAGCAATTTGCCCAAAGTAAATCCTCAGCTAAGAAGAGCTAAACTCAATCCCTATTTTACTCAACACAGTTTTATAAGATGCCTTTGACCTGATTGATATTTTTCTAGGCACTGGAGGTAGGCTAGCAGAAAACAAAACCCAAACTAGTTCTTTTTTTGCATGTAATTTGTATTCTGTTAGAAAAAGACTAATAAGGAATATAGCAAGCTAGTATGTTAGGTCACAAATGCTACAGGAAAGCAAGACAGGCTAAAGAGGAAGGAAGATAAGGAGGTTCAGTGAAAAGAACATATTGAAGCAAAGACTGTTGAGTTCCTTGTGTGGATGTATATGCGAGAGTGTTGTGTGCACAGGGAAGATTATGCTCGACCCATTATGGAAGAGCAAAATGGTTACTGTGGAGGTACAGAGGGAGTGGGAGGGTAGAGGCGATACAGTCAGGGAGCTTAGGAATGGGCATCTGTGAGGCTCTGTAAGGACTCTGGCTGCTGTGGTGATGAAATGAAAAGCAATTGGAGGGTGAGATTAGGAAGCCACATTAGTAATTACACACGTAATGAAGGTGGAACTGGAGAGATATCANCAGAGCTAGCCAAGGTGAGAGAGGACTCAAAGATGATTCCAAGGGAGGTTGGAGGTCTGTAATAGTCAGGGAGGGTGGTTAGTAAAACATGTTTGGTGGGGAAGGGAGGGTCATTATTTTAATGTTAGATAAGCTAAATTTAAAATTTCTATTAAGCATCCATTCACTAGGTGGATGGACATGGGAATATCCAGTTCTGAGGAGAAGCTGGCTGGAGATTTTTTAAAACTGGGAATGGTCGGCATTTGGATGGAGTATAAAAACAAGAAATAGGAGGAGAACACCACGGAATTCCAGGACTACATCTTTGTGGCCTAAAGTCAAGCTTAAAATAGGAGTTAGTAGACAATACTACAAGTGAGGTTAGAGTCTCAAGGAACTCAGAATGAGAAGTGGGGGAGTATTTTGAAGAAAATTATGAACAAATGTGTTAATCACTATTTGTAACCTTAAATAAGATGGGAATTAGTATTGACCCAAGACTCACAGTGTGACCTTGACAAGAACAATTTCAGTGGTGATGGCAACACAAACCTACTGGCATGGATTCAGGACAAGGGTGGAGTGAAAAAAGCTCAAGACAAGGAAGAGAGGCAACTCTTACAAGGAGGTTTGATGTCTAGGGGAACAGAAACTGGATGGCAGCTAGAGACAGAAGGGAGACTAAGGGAGGGTAGCTGCTCTGTTATTATCTGTGAAGTTTCAGCAAATCAGAGGTAGAAATGGACATGGACAGTGTAAGAGAAGTTCAGCTCATGTCCTTGTACAGGAGAGGAGAGGAGAGAAAAATAGAGGAGAGGGGAGATTTTGTGCATGTTTGGGGTGAGCTGGTTCTGGGTGGGAGCATGAACTACGTCACAGTTAGGAAGGCAGTCAAAGTATATGTGNACTACTTCTTATTCACTACTTTAAATTTTTTTGTTGTTTGGGTATACATGTGTGTGTGTGTGCATGTGTGTGTGTGTAGATACATATAATTTGTGTGTGATGAGTATGTATACATACATATTCTTGTGTTTATACAATTCTGTTGGTACAAAACACAGCTTGTACTCTAAGGGAAATAAGTGATATTTTTTCAAATGTGAGTGACCATGGCCCAGGAACATGGATTCAGGCTGCCTTCAGTGATCTGTCCTACTATGGACATTCCTAATGAACTTTTTATGCTCAGAGAACAAAGAAAGCCATTAATCAATCATACACCAAGTATATTGGTGGTGATGGCTGGTTGGAGGTTACAGCAAAGCAGGAAAAAAAATCTCTCCGTAGGTTTCAGATGCTGCTTGGTGTCTGAGCCCTCATTAAACATCTCTGCAGGTTGGTAGGAGCTAGTGGTCTACTGTGTTAGCACAGCCTAAAAGTTTACCCAGCACTAAAGAAAATACCATGTCTGGTACAGAGGTGGCCAGTAACTGACTGTTAAGGAGACTAAAGATATCTAAGATCATTTTGGCTCTGATATACAACATGATAAATCTCTATAACCATGAACAAGTCTGTTTGCCAACTCTTCAACATAGCTGTGGATCGTTGTAGGGAACTTCAGTTTGCAATATGTGTAAAATATTCATGTATGTATTTATATATGTACACATGTGTGTATATTGCAAGTATACATATATATAAATATAATAAATAAAACGATCCACTTGGAATACACATACACATGTATACATATATTAATATGTGCATATATATTAATATATTATTATGTGCTATGCACATAGGAGTATATATATGTGTACACATCTATATGCAGAGATAGTTTTTTCACGGTTGAAAATAATAACAGATGAATTTTCATTGTATGACATTTCCAAACTCTGTAGCATTATAAAACCATTTAAAAATTTCCAACCTTCCAAAAGAGTTATTGTTAAAGCTCAATTAGTCTTTTTAAAAAAATATCTCCCAATATTAAATTAAAATGAAGGAGCAGTTAAGTATATTTAGGACACTTTATTTAAAGTGTTTTACAATCAGACAACAATGCATTTTTTTTTAAGAGAGTGGATTTTTGAAGTGAGTCAGCTGCTGCCTCTCCCTCCCAGAACTGAAGCAAGAAGGAATTACATAGAGAGAGTCCAGGGTGCTCTTTAGTCCAGACAAAGCTGTGATGATTAGGAGAATGAATTGCAAATGAGGAAGACAATAGGGGAGAAGGTTCTATTATGGAGGGAGAGAGGGAGGGTGCTGCAGAAAGGACACTTAATAATGACAAGCCGGGCTCAGAAAGCACTTGGGGAAAGTGAATAATTCAGCAGCCACTAGAGAAAAGGAAATCTTTGGAGAATGTCAATCTGTGGGCATCAAATTGTAAGCTAGGGGTGAAACATCTGTGCCTTCCCAGAATGGTCCCAGCTGATGATGGCCAGAAAACAGAAAGTGCAGCCACTTTCCCCAGCACTCTCAATTAAGAAAGATACAAACATGAATGATTTTATTTTTCTATAGCTGCTGCTCCCAACCTTGCTCTGCCAAATCTCTCTCCCCTGTGAGAACAGATATTAATTCGTGTTGGCAGAGTGCATGGTTTCCCAGAATGCTCTCGGTTAGTAAAAGACTGTCCAGTATAACTTTTATCTTATATGCCATTCTAAGTTTCCCATGCTGTTATGCCATGGAAGATTTACAAACCAAAGTCATTGGAATACTGCATCAGTCCAGCTGTTTCCGGGGCTGCTATGTTTTTCTTCCATCATCTCTGTGATCATGTGTATGCTCTAGAGCTTCAGTCTTCGGAAGTAGGACATTTGGGTTAAATACCATATTGGTGTGGGGGTCAGATTCCTTCTTGGCCCCAGATGAACATGATGGCTGAAGACTGACTAGCATAAAAGACAAACTCATGACCGAGAACCTATTTATGGTGAGACAGCATCATGGTCTCTTCTGGGTTTAAACCAGTATGCTACCATCTAAGCAACTGAATCCTCTTCTTGAACCATAGTAGACAGTAAAGTAGGATGGAGAGGGGATTCCTGAAGAAGGCCTTACACAAAGGCTTGAAATCAGCATAAGAAATAAACCTGTTGTCAAAAAGTAAGGTTGGAAACCTCCTGACCAAGGCTAAAATTAAACAAAGAGAGCATGTGTGAAAAAGCCCATGCTATGCAAATGACCCATAAAAATCTCCAATCTTTTGTGTAGTGTCATCACTAAAGCTTCTAAATTCCCTCTCCAGCCTAGTTCCTCTCTTGGAAACATAGTATGTCCTAAATTACCTAGCTTTATTTCTTAGTGAGATAGATCTTTAAGAGTTAATAGGGCCTTCTCCACGCAGATGAAGTTGACCCAAGGACTAAGGTGCTGGGCAATGAATGGTCACCAACAGTTAACTTGAAACAGTGACTCTTGAGTGCATCATTTCACATTGATGAGGGGTAAAGACAAAAACAAAGGAGGAGCGAAGGAGCAAAACTACATTTATTAAGAAAAAGCAAGAAAGAATAAGACTCCTGTATTAGTTGTCGGAGGTATCTCAAGGGGGTTTGCCATTCAGCTGCCTCTTTGGGGGCTATCTTTTTAAGAATTATGGCAACAGTTGTACAAAGACTGAGGCAATTTCTGTTGGGATTAATTCTTCAAATGTATCACAGGCAAATAAAATGGGGGGGGGGTTTACATATGCTGTGCGTGCCCCAGTGGCCAACAGAGATTATCACAAGTAGGGGGTTGATTCCATTGTTGACCTGCTTTGTCAGATGATACAAACTTTTAATTTAACAACAATAACAACAACAACAAATTAAACAGCAGACAAGATGCATGTGTAATTGGACAGCCTTGATTGGGTGTTTTTCGGTGATCATTGTCTTAGTGTGGTGTTGCAAGAATGTCTAAAGACATTTCCTATTGCTCAAGGGAGTGCTCTGGCTCTGAGGAGATTATTGTTCCTTCTCCACTGTCCTCATCTAAGGCTGTTCTTTTAGGCTTTGCTGTCCCTGGGAGCTAAGGATTGAGACAATAACTTACCTCTGTGCTTTGATGTGCTTCTGTATGGACATAAGCAAGTAACTCAAGGAAGAAGAGATACTGGGACCCCTGGTACTCCAAGTTAACTTTCAAATTTGGCATTTCAAGTTTTCAAGAACAAAAACAGAGAGTCTAAAAGGCCCACTGGAAGTGACTACAGGCAAAAGAAGAAATCCAGTTGATACCCTTAGCTCTGTGGAACCATTTGTTTTCCTAAGCAGATCAGAGCCTAGGCTGAACAAAGAAGACTCCAAAGGGGAAAAGCTTGTAATAGTTCACATATGCCAGGCCACTGCAATAGAACTGCCCTCAGTGGGCTTCTAGGAAACAGAGATTTGCCACTTTCACAAATAGGGAAAGCACTGTGAGGGACAGTGTTTCACACTCTAGAGAGAGCATGGGTCTTCAATTCCAGTGATGGCTCTACTTGAAGGCCTGATA
The DNA here is from genome assembly GCA_001675575.1 of Neotoma lepida. NCBI lineage: Eukaryota > Metazoa > Chordata > Mammalia > Rodentia > Cricetidae > Neotoma > Neotoma lepida. Next base: position 6,806 of record LZPO01035847.1, on the reverse strand, counting down.
CTGCCCAAGTTTCCTGAGTGAAGCCCCAACACAAGCAACTACAGGCAGGCAATCATTGAGGCTCCTTGGCTAACGGCAGGTAAAAAAATGATAATTTTCTTTTTAACAATGAGGTTTTGTTCTCTATTTTAATCAATAGCATATGACCCCTTATAAAGAAATTAGTGTACAGAAACTAGTATAAAGAAACAAATGTTAATGTGAATGCCCCAAAGCCAAAGATTATCATCAACCCCAACCTTGGGAACAGCTCAAAAAATGGCTTAAAAACAAAGCATAATATTTCGCACCCTCACCTGTAAGTTAAGAAACATTTCTAGACTCACATTTTACTTCTCCAGCTACTCCATAATGTGTGGTTATTAGCTAGGGTACTTGTAAACTATGCAGCTAGAGCAATGTTGGGAGGTAAGCTCACAAACATCTTCTGGTGTGTTCTCAGGGATATCTCACCCAGACTGAAAGAAACACAAAAAGTTATTTTTCTAAAATAAAACTTCTCCCTTATGGATCTCTAGATCCTCCAGAACATCTTAAAAACAAGCCTGCTTAGACCTGTGGCTACATAAATAACTATATAACTATGTATCTATCAATATCTATATCTGTATATGTATCTATATATGTATAAACACTTAAACCAGTGGTGGCTCTCAACCTTCCTAGTGCTGTGACCCATGAATATAGTTCCTCATATTGTGGTGATCCCCAACTATGAAATTATTTTGTTGTGGCAGTCTGGGTTTTCTAGTGCAGGCCTGTGAGAGGACTCCAGTAACACCTCTGCCCCATGCCATACTGCTGGGGTGGGCAGAACTCAACCAAATGCAGCCTGGATTTTCTAACCCCAGCCATCAAGAGGACTCCAACAATACCTCCTCACCAACCATGAGCCAGAGGCACCAGGCAGTTGGGCACTATTATGATCTCTTTGTGATGAGGAAGCATGATCATGCCCCGTGCCATGACAGACTGAGTGGTGCAAGGAGACCCACACAGGCCTGTGGAGGTCTGTCCTGGAAACACAGGACCACCCTGCACCTTATGGTGCAGAGCAGACAGGCACTATTATGGTGAGCAAATGTATGGTAGAGAGAGAGAGAGAGAGAGAGAGAGAGAGAGAGAAAATGGTTCATGTTCTGTGAACAGAGGCATATCTGAAGAGGTGGAAGAGGTGAGGGGTAGGCTGAAGTGGGTGGCTTGATTGCCACCCAGGGCCATGGTGATGTCTGAGCTGTTGGCTGTTGCTGTGGCCCCTGTCTGGGTTCATGACTCTAATGTAGCCATGGTCTCTGTTGATGTCCGTGGCTCCTGATACCACCAAAGGCAGAGAGGATAGGGCTGTACAGAGTTGGCCCACCCTCACTGGAAGCAACACTAGGGAGAACTGGTCCTGTCACTCACCCACTGAAACACTCAGGAAAGTGAGTCCTACACCTCATATGGGCAGCACAATAGAGCTGACCCTCTTTGCAAGGGCATGGGTGAGCTGGCCCTGAGGATGTGAGAACGGGAGAACAGGTCATGCCCCTCTTGTATTCCATGTAGTGGCATGGGTGAGGGAAAGATGCCCTCCTCCTCTCGCCCCTTTGCCACCTACAGGAGGTGGGGGACCTGACCCAGTCCCTCACCAGCTGCAGCACTTGGGAGAATAGGCCTTGCACCTTGCCTGGGCAGCACAGTAGAACTGACCCTGTTGGTGGAGGTGTGGGTAAGCCAGCCCCGAAGTTGAGAGTGTGGGAGAGCTGTCCCCACTACTTGTCTGGCACGTGGTCATGTGGGCAGGGGAGAGATGTCCCTGCCTTGCTCCTTGACACCTGTGACAGACGAGGGAGCCAACCTTCCCCCTTTCCAGTTGCAACACTCAGGAAAGTGGGTCCTGCTCCTTGCCTGGGCAGCACAGTAGAACTGACCCTGCTGGTGAAGGCACGGGTAAGCTGGCCCTGAGGGTGTGATAGCTGGCCTCACCCCTTTGGCTGCTATGTGGTGGAGAGGGTGAGGGAAAGATGCCTTCCCTCCCCTTGTCACTGCCACCTGTGGTGGGCAAGGGAGGTGACCCTCCCCTTTACCAGTGCAGCACTTGGGAAAGTAGGCCCTGCACTTCACCTGGGTAGCACAATAGAGCTGGCCCTGATGGGATGGTCCAGGTGTGGAAGAGCTGACTCTGAGGGTGTGAAAGCAGGAGAACTGGCCCCACCCTTTGTTCATTGCTGCAAGGGGTGAACTAGCCAGGGCAATGCAGGAGAGCTCACCCTGGTGGTGAGGATAGGGAAAAGGAGGCAAGCTGACCAACCCTGTAACTACCCAGGTCCAGAACCAGGGTTATGAGATGACCCACCCCAATATCCACCCTATCTATGATCTACAGGAGCACATGAAGGGGCAGATCCTACAGACCCAAAGCTCCACAACACAGGGCAACAACAGGATATACAAGAGGAGTCCCAGTGAGGGCCCAGCATTGATAGTGTAGCAGAAACCAGAGGTCTCGAACCAGATCAATGGTTCTTTACAATAAACACTTGCAAGTAAAGATAATATGGGCAAGAGGGTTTACTGCTTGACTCACTGTGTCACACTACAGCTTCCATGATGAGATTTTACCTTTTTTTTCCTCTTAAATTTTATTTTATTTTGGGGAAGGGGGTTGCAAAGGCAGAGGGCAGTTACAAAGGGATGGGGAAATGAATGGGATCAGGATGCATGATGTGAAAGACACAAAGAATAAATAAAAAGTTAAAAAATTTCTTTGATACTTCATAACTGTCATTTTGCTATTGTTATGAATCATAATGCAAATATGTTTTTGAAGATAGAGATTTGCCAAGGGAGTCATGACCCACAGTATGAGAACCACTGCTATAAACTATACAAAGACTTAAAATTTCTCTTCGAACAAGAAAAACTGATGTATTAATTTCTAACGCAAAGCTAGCTCATATTTATCAATTTGTCAGGAGTTGTAACTTTCCTTTGTTTTTTGGTGTTCTTCTCCTTTTTCTTTTATTTTGACACTATGGGTATAACTCATTGATTACAATTTTACATTCTTTCCTTTTAATCCACTCTGTTATGCCCAGATGGTGGGGACCCCCAAAAGACCACCACAGAGACCAAATCCCATATATAAAAGCAAAGAGCCTTATTACCGTAATTAATGAGGCAATTCCACATAATTTATCTAGCAATCAAAAGAGGTTTATTTCTGGGATAACTTACAGCCAGTAAGGGTTCAGGTACAGGATCCGGGAGAAAGGAGATACAATTCAGTGGAGAACTCTGGCTTGGTCTCCAGCCCAGCATCCAGGACCACAAGGGATCCAGAAGAAGAAGGGGCAAGCACATAGGCACCTCGAGTCTTAAGGGGCTCCCTCTGATCCATGCGCCAGGGGGAGGTCCTAGGCCAGTGTGGCAGTTATCTGTTGCCACTCTAGGGACAGTGTTTCAAGGTCAAAGGTGGAACAGCTACCCACTACAAAGCCTTTATTCAAGCTTGAGCTCGGTCTCTCTGTCTATCTGATGCAGTGGTGAGAGCAGAGAACACCGATCCTGGGCAGGGTAGGGATTTTAATCATAGCAGAAGTTGGGGTGAGGGGATTTTCAGGGTTCAGGACCATGATTGGCTGACATTTGTCCAGGGGTATCTTGGTAAAAGGGGGAAATAGGAGTGTGCTAGGCTCAGGAATATCTGCATCTTATCTAATAATCTTATCTAATGGTTGAAATGTTTGGGATGTCAGGTACTTCCCCTTAAATGCTGGCCCATCCCTGGGTGCATCCCTGGGTGGTGTCAGCTTATGTTTTTTTCTGGATCTGGGTGTTGCCTGGCAGTAAGCTTGTCATGGTATCTGTGTCTGGGCCTCTAAACCTGTCATGGCAGCTGTGTTGTCAAGCTGCTTTGCCCCCCCCCTTTTGCATTCCTTCTTAGAATTATTCTTTTAGTTTTGTCATAGTCTTAATATATAACCATTAGTATTTTACTTTATTTATTTTTTTCAATCTAAGAGAATCTCACTACTGGGAGCAAGCTACACACAGATAGCTCTCTTGGGAGCAAAACATAGGCATGCGTTTCCTAGACCTTACACTTTTGAGACTATTGGTTGCTATAATCATGTTACTTTTATTTGGACCTTGTATTTTTAACCTTCTTGTCAACTTTGAATGTTCTCTGACACCACAGTTTCCTGACTGAATTCCCTGTGATGCAGGGATTCCAGCCCTTTCCTTCTGCCAGAGGTAGACACCCTCCACTCCAGGTAGTATAGGGAGAGTTTTGTGGTCCCTCTTAGACAGGAGGTAGGGCTCTCAACAGCTGCAAATAGTTATTCAGCTACTCCAGAGGATTTCTGAGATCATGGCTCTTGCAGGAGCATTGAGACAGAATAGAGTGGAGAGTGAGATCCAAGCCTTACATAAAGGCTGTGAAATTAGCATATGAAAACAGTATTTTCAAAGAGGAAAAGCTTGAAAGCCTCCAGCATTCTGATATGTAGCAGATAGAGTAGGAGGGATCAGCAACCCATATACAGTTTATCATTGAACATAACATTGCTGTATGGCACATGAGTGTGTAAGGACTCACCAGCGACATCTTAGATCCTGGTCAAGGCCAAGAAGGTAGTAGATTGAGGTAGACAAGAAGATATGGAAAGAAACATGAGAGCGTAATACAGGCACACTTATGATTCTGATGATATTTGCATTACCCATTAACACCTATCAGAAAGCAATTACCACAAAGAGGCAGTAAATTTCCAATTAGATAAATTGAATCAGTCAGTTGATATTAGCCAGGCTTGTCAGCTGCCACCCTTAATTGCTGGAAAAATGGGCACATGAACATAGTGGCAGTGTTGAAACCTTCCTTGGGATTAAAAGCGTAGACTCCCACTTAGCAAGGGATCAACGACACAGTCCCACTTAGCAAGTCTGATCAGGCCCCTGTTACTTCAGCATGCCTAGTGGGTGAGGAGCAGAAACCAAAGCTGAGACTGACACTGAATGTCTGTGGACATCAGCATTTGATGAGCACCTATGGAGGAGTTCCAGGTTCTTACATCCTGGACCACAGAAATGGACAGGAACATGTGATAGTAGCAAGCAAAAGAAGAAAATGTAAGAAATACTGTATTACCAAGGTGGGAAGGGGTCAGAGCAAGGAGGCTAGTGGGTATTCACCAAGATTTAGACACTTCTGGTCACTTATATAACATGGGCTTTTCTTGCATGCTCTATCTACTACATATCAGAAGGCTGGGGGTTTTCCTTGTATTAACGTATCCTCCGGTCATTCATGTTGTCTCAGCAGGACCTTTTCTTCACTTAAAGATGAATGATAGCCCACCACATGTGTTGCATACACCACATTTCCTTTCTCTGTTTATCCATTCATGAACACTTACATTGCTTTCATGTGTGTCTTTTGTGAATAATGCTGCAATTAACTTGAATGTGCCAATGTCCCTTTGAGTTCCTGATTTCAATTCTTTGGAGCATTTTTTGAGAGATGAGATTTAAGTTACTTGAGGCACCTCCAGAGGACTTCACAAAGGGATTGTACCAAATCAAATTCACACCCACAAATACCCAAGGGTTATATATACACTCCCACCAACATGTATTGTTTATATTTGGATAGTGTCCATCCTAACAGATGTGAGCAATTTCTCCTTGTGATTTTTGTTTTCCATAATGCTAAGTGACATTGAGCACTGTATTAGTTTTTTGTTGCTAGAGTGAAATACCTGGGGCTGAGTACTTATGAGGGGAAGAGTATTATTTAGATTACAGCTTGGAAGGCTGAAAATCCAAACAGCATGGTATTATACTTACATTAACCTTAGTATATTATATTTAATATTTATATTAACTTAAATAACTAATATAATACTTATAATAATATATACCTAATATAATCCTTATATTAACATAAGTATGAATGTTAATAGTTACATTAACATACCCCTGGGCTCATGTTACGACCTCTCTGGCTACATCATTTCACAATGAGTGGCCTCACCATGGTGGGAGCACACACAAGAGGAAGAGATATTAACAACAGAAAGTCCAAAGAGGAGGGTGGTGGATTTCCTGTTTGCTGATAACTTCTCACTAGAAACAACCAGGGGTCCCAAAATGCTTACCTAAGCTCTGTCTGTAGACAGTGTCCCCAACTGAACTGAATTGAATTCCCCTGAACCTGTAAACCAAAGTCAAATGTTTTCCTATAAGTTTATTACCAAAGACAGTTTTGTCACAATGATAGAAAGTAACATAGTAGCGCATGAACTACCATGTAGTATTGCTATTTTATGCCTGGCTTACTTACTTTTATTAACATATCCTCGGGCTCATCCATGTTGTCTCAGATAACAGAACCATTTCTTTCCTTAAAGGTAAAGAACATCCCAAAGGAGGCTTTCTCTTAGGTGCAACTTTTAAATGTCCCACCACCTCCTATCAGCACCACAGTGGGAACAGCCATCTAACACATGACATCTTGAAGGACAAACCATGCCCATATCATTACAAACATTTTGTCATATAGCTGTAGGCATTCAAGAAACAGCCTAAGGCTTTTTAAAATATTGAGTTGTAGAAATTTCTTGTTGATTATACACATACATTGTATAAGATTTCTGGTTTTCAGGTTTTCCTCTTATTCTATAGGTTGTCTTTTTATTCTGTTAATTGTCTTTGCTTTCGAAGGCCTGTTATGTTGGTGTAATATTGATGATCTGTTTTTGTTTTTATTGCTTGTCCTTTTGATACTGTATCTAAGAACTCATTGTTAAGGCCAATGT
>LZPO01035846.1:18807-35496 GCA_001675575.1 Neotoma lepida | reverse complement strand
CCTCAGAGCTGGGAAGAGAAGCCCACAGGCCACACCACTCACCAGACCCTGGGGAGCTGCTGACCCTAGCGCCTGTCCTTGTAAAAATGGGCACACTATTGTGGGCCTGGCAGAGTGTGTTAGAGTCCCACAGTGGATTGGACACCAGGAACTGGGAAGCAGAGAGAGGTCGGGCCCCTGTTGTCATACCTTAGCAAGGCCCTAGGTCTCTGCAGGGTCTCCTTGGGGACTCCCCTCTGGGACATACTCTTGGACATAAAACACCCTCTGACCCTGTAGGTGACCCCAGGGACTTTCTTAGGTGTCACCACATATCCCTAAATTGCTCAATTGTCATTCCCTCTTGACTACAATAATCACAGTGACACAGTAGTGCTCATGCCACCATTCACAAAGCCCTTATCTATGACCAATGGGATGGTTGCTTTATCAGGATGCAGGCAGCTTCCAGCGCATAGACCAAGTGGTTTCAGGCAACTCAGGACAATGCCAGCATCCTGACCTAGGTGAAGAGGGTAGGAAGAGGTTAAGCAGGGCAGGTTCCGGTGTTGGCCCTCCTGGTCCTGATGTTTCAAATTCAGATCAGCTGTCTTGGAAACTCCCTCTGGAGAAGATAAGATTGGACTTTTGAAATTATTAAATGAAATCTGTGGCACTAGCTTAGCGTGTGAAAGATCCTTAACTGGAGGCAGACTTCAATTTCACCTCTCAGTTGACCTCCTGGTGATTATCAGAGGCTTTCTTGATTGCCCCCAGTTCAAAGGCATCTTGGGGCAACACTCCTGGCTTTCTTCTGTGTGTCTTTCCCCAGCTTTCTTCCCTCCTTTGTTTCTGGAGGGGCAGGTGGTGTGGGGACCTCTGTACTAGTGTCCCCCCCACCCCGCTGGGAGCAGAGACAGTGGTGTGGATGGAGTAGCAGCTGGGTGCGCACTGTGGATGGACAAAGGTCAGACTCAGATTTTAGATGAGCCTCTAGAGTTTGAGGTACCTTGGGTTTGCCTGTGAAATGTGGCTCTTTGAATGCCCTGTCCAGTAGAGAACTCTCTTCAGTTCACTTGACCCTGAGAGATTCCACATGGAGTCTTTACATTATAGTGTGGGGAAGAGAGGAGAAAACACTGACTTATCTTCATCATGTTCTGGAAACAGCAGAATTGGAATCGAGACCTCAGCTGTGGCCAAGAAGCCATGTGGGCTCTAGAAGGGCTGCAAGGGTAACATGAGTCTGCAGGGGCTTCACCAGGAGGGGGAAAAGGGAGGCCCAAGCTCAGCCTTTCTGTGTGTAACTGGGCCAGATGGACACAGAGACTGGCCATTTCTTGCTGGGTGGGCTGTGGGAGAGTCTGGCTTGGAAGAGGTAAAGGATGTCTGAACAACAGGAGTTCACTAAAGTCCAGAGGAGATACCTGACCTCTTGTGCATCACATTCACTGATGTCTAGAGGATTCACTTTTGCCATTTCAGGGAAGAAACAAGAGTTGACACAATTCTATTCCTCTATTTTTCTTTCCTTTGCTGGATAATGATAGGCAAGTCCTCTCTGAGCTTTGGTTTTATCACCTCGAAGCAGTGGAAGTCACACTTGCTCCTCCCTTGGTGATTTGAACTGAGGATCAGTGAATTGGTGATAGTACCCATGACTATTCATGCAAGCACCATGCAGATGGAGGCATTTGCCTTAGCTTAGGAGTCCATTTTCTCACATAATCAAGGACTTGGCCTTTGAGATACCCTGTCAGCCTGGGCTCAGAATTCCTGTCTACAGGCACACAAATTTATATCCAAACTGTCATGTACAGCCATAATGATACATACATGCACATACTATGGGTGCACACATGTTTGCAAATACACATATTCACATCATACATATAATGAAAGCTACATGCACAAATGCACTATGTACACACAGACACACATGTGAATGCATTTGCTCACACATACAGGCACACAGAAAAATATATTCATATGTGCATAAACACATAGTCATACCTGTGTACATATGCACATACATAGACACTAGGAACCTTCACAGCACTGTGGACACAAATTTCCCTGCACACATAAAGCTAGTCCTGTCATTGGCTGGATTTGGAATACTGGACACATGCTATACACTTCTGGGACTCCAGGTTCAACTTGTAGGAACTGGAAGAGCTGAGAGATTTGTGCCTCTTAGGATCCAGCAACACTCAGAACCCAACACAGACTACATTTGATCAACATGGGATGGAGACTGCTGGCCATGAGCAGCAGCATGGAATTCAGGGCACTATTTGCATCTATAGCAATAATACTGTGGGTGAGTAGATTATCTTCCATCCCTAAGACAAGTTTTATCTTGTTCATTTTTTTCCATTCTCTCTCTCTCTCTCTCTATTCATCCTTTGCTCTGATATTTTGGGGAAGTGTCTATGATAAGGTAGATCTGCCTCTAGCACTCACAAAGCCCTAGCATGCACATATCACTAGGGAGCCCGACAAATATGCGCTGTCAAAGGGAACCCCAAGTCACCCTGCATGGGCCTCTCTTCAGGCAACTGTGGGTCCTTGGTGAGGGAAGTAGCTTGGGAGGTTCCCAATTGTCAAGATCTTCTTCCTTCACAGCAAAATTTCAGCTGGAGATCATCAACATCTCTGGTCACTCCTTCACTACGCATTGTTGCCCCAGGATGCAAAGCCACCTGGAAGTTCTCAAGCCACACATTTGGTTTTCTCTGTCTTCCCCATAGGAACTCCAGCCTGACACAATGCTTGCCACATCTGCCTTCAAATGACCTCCCCTTTGCTTTGATGTCCCTCATCCCTCTTGATTGCCTTAGTACTTCACAAACCCAGTTTACATGCCAACCTAAGTCACTTAGATCTGCCAGAGTATCAGTAACCACAAAAAGATCTTGTCCCACAACGAGACTTGAGAATGCCACTGACTTACCATACTAGTCCTGAGGTCTCTGTTAAACCAATTCTTACTCACCTCTCCATTAAGTGCAGTCTTATCTGGCCGGGTGAACCAGCATTGAACATTATCTCTCTCACTCCCAATTCCCTTAGTCCTCCTAATGATTCATACTTCATTCTGTCTTTCCATATTGTCTAACTCTTTCCATTGGTTCCGTGGTTTGGATCCCATAAGGGTTTCTTCAGGACAAATCTTTTACTCTTTGCCTTACGACTCCAAGGAGCTGTAAGAAACAGAAAGGCGGTGTGCCTCATCCTTCTCATCCATTTTCCCTGCTAAATCAGAGGAGAGTATAGGAGATGCCTCCCACATGTCTAGTTCTTATTGTAAGTCCTTCCTTACATGGGCATGCTCCCTATGGGTAGATAGCTCAACCTCAGTTGTATGTCTTCCTACACATCTCAGGGGCCACGTGACTGCCACCATAGCTTCCTGGTAATCTCATTTCCTACGTGCTACTTTCAGGGACTGAGATACACTTTTCAGTCCTTTAATCTCTGTTTCATGGGTTGGCTCCTCATCATGGAGGGTCACCACTCCGGACCACATCAAGAGAGAGGACAACCCTAGGATCTACCCACAGATATTCCACTTTCAGATGGCTCAGCCTCAGCTGTGTGTCTTATTATCTGTAAGCAGACATGTCTCTCCTCCCAGACTCATCCTTGGATCTGTCATGTCCCAGTCCAGCTACCAATATGTTGTGTTCTTTTCCCAGGAAAATGTAAAGAAACACCTCTCTTCCCCAGATAGACAACTGACATATCAAGGAAATTATTTTTCCAGATCTGGTTTGGTGAGCCAGTTAGTTTATTAGAGCTGTTTATAGGTGCATCGATGATGGGTTACTTATAGAAACAGGATGACTCAGAAGCAGCTGCCTCACCACAGAGCCTCACTCCACAATGGGGGATGAGTGAAGGCTGCAGCCCTGGTGTCCCAGCTGCTGGTGAATCTCAGCTGAGGGCCTGGCAACTTTTCCCTCCCCCCCATCCTATAAGGGAATGTGAACAGCTCTGTTATGACCACAGTAGACCTAGCTATCTCTGTACTTCTCTGTGTATTTTGTTGCCATGACTACGGTGCTAAGGTAGTCTGAAGGCCAATGCTTGTTTAGGTCTGAATGAAATAGTTCCACTATAACAAGATCCTTGATGACCCTGTCTGCTACTGATGGGACCCTCATCCATTGCTGTCTTGACAGCAGAGCCCTGGTGACCCTTGCCTACTTCTACCCCAACAGAAGAGCCCTGGTGACCCTTGTGTCCACTATCCTGACAGCTTCATCATTGGTAGGAATCCAGCAACATCTGCTCTGGTGAGACAGTGGCTCCTGCTGTCTAGTCATGGTTTTGCAGGCAGTTTTAGATCTTCATCAGGGCTTCCTATACCAGCTGGGCACTCTGCTTTCTGCTCAGCAGCATTGTTCTGAAGCCAGCAACTTGGAAGATGCACAAGGCCATGTGTCAACTGAGGAGGCTTGAGCAGCTTCAGCAGAAGGTGTCCTGGAGCTGAGACTCAGGCACTTGGTGGGGGAGGGAATGGACCTTTGGGAATGGGAGAGTGAGCAGGACTGTTCCTGGAAGTTTAGGGGTCCCCCTACAGTTGTCATATATTATTGGGGAAATTAGGTTCCTCCCTTGGGGTTCTCAGTCTCATTAATAAAAGAAATTTAAGAATGGACTCAAAGGGAAACTCTGGGACAACTTCATTAGAATTTAAAATAAAAACCCCAGGACAGGCAAACTAAATTTCAGCAGCTGCCTCGGGGAGATGAAGAGGAAGAGAAACCCCATTTGAGCTAAAGTGGCATGAAGGTCGGCCATGTGCCAGACAAAGAGCCATGTGGTAGGGAAGGGGGGCTCAGAGGAAGAGAAAGGAAATCCAGAATTCCAGAGAAAGAGGCAGAAGAGAAGAAAGGGGGAAATGAAAACTTCCTGAGTTGGAGAGACCCAACAGGACCTCATGGCCATTCTTAGCAGTTACACAGGGGCAGGAATACTGATGAGGGGAAGTTCATTATCTCATTAACTCTTCAGTGTGGTTTAAGGTAGCTAGACCTTCCTTGGGTGGCCCCACTTTCCCTAGTGGCCATCTCTTAACCAGGTGAGACTGGCCCAGTTGTATTAACTCTTTTATGTTTAGGGAAGTTTGGAATACCAGGCCCCTGCACAGGGCAGGGAAATAGCTTTTTCTGCTGAGTCTCTACAGAGCTGTGATCAAGGCCACTGTATCAGAAGGACCTGCAGTGAGGAAGAGGAAGGACCCAGATGTCTTGGGGATAGACATCCGTCTGTCTACAGAGTCACATCCAAGGCCTGGAGCAGAGAGCCTAGACACACCCCCATCACAGTAGGAAGGCACTGTGCTGTCCCTCCTGACTGACAGGTGCTATCCTTCTTGACAGGTGCTGCTCCTCCTAACTGATAGGTGCTGTCTCTCCTGACAGGTGCTGGCCCTCTTAACCAAATGTGTTTTCCTTCCTGAATAGTTAGCAGAAGGTGTAGGAACCAACATTCTACCTCACATTTTCACACGGATCCCAAAGCATCAGTGTTGCAGCCTGGCATGGATTTCAGACTCTACAGCATGGAGCTACAGGATGCCACAGCCTTACCACAGTGTGTCAGGACAGGTTCCTGAGGCCCCTCATGGGCACAGAAGTTGAGAGGATGCTCAAAGAGATGGATCCTCTTGAGGAAGCAGGACAAGGGGGCCCCAGCAAGGGGGAGGAGAGAGGAGAAAGTCAGCAGTCAGCCACACTTTCCCAGGCCTGCTGATGTTCCCTGAGTCTGGGGTGCTCACTCTGAAGAGAAGGCAGTCCAGACAAAAGGAAACAACATACAGGAGAGGAGAGTTCTCCTCTTGGGAAGTTCCCTCTTGGGAAGATAAAAACTCAAAGAGTAGCAAGGCCCCTGGCTGTGCCAGCTTGTGGCTTTCCATATAGGGTACTCACACAGTACGCATCCTTGCAGGGACCAGCTCTAGCTGTCTGCACTATGCATGTCTTCATACACACACACGTGTGTGTGTGAGAGAGGCAGAAACAGGTGGAGAGAATTTCTCGGTGTCATGGAGGATTGCCTCGGTGTGCAGAAGGAGTGTGAGCACCTGTCTACACGAGGCAACAGACAGCAGATGACATCCATGGGTGTTGTTGGCTGGCTTAGGTCCTCCTTCTTCACACTCCTGCTTGTGTGAACTGCAAGCTGCCAGGTGCACAGAGACTTCTGTGCCACACTCTTAAGACAGCGACACCATCTGATGTCTGCCCATCTCTTCAGGAAGAGTCGGCTGTGGTGTCTTTTGTGGTAGGTTGAGGGATTTTTCAGTAGAAAAGGGTCCACATTCAACTGGGTTGGTGGTCTGGCTTTGCTTCTGCCCTCAGTGGGGTCTGCTGTCTTATGTTATACATTCAGCCTGCTGCAGATGGGATTGGAGAGGGAATGAGCTTTCCTGACTTCCTCTCTAATGTATTTGAAACTAGTCTGCGAAGGTTAGGGACAAAGAAGGTCTTGGCGTATTTATAGACTTAAAATGCAATTCTTCATTTGCAGTCATGCTAAGACATGGATGATTTTGTAGACCAGAGGCTGCTTGTGGCTTGCAGGCCACACGATGACCAGCCTCCTGTCTTCTCTTGCCCCCTCTTCTCTTTTTTTTCTCTTCAGCAAGGAGAGGAAGAACCACAGTACTTTCCCAACACCATGGGAGGGAAAAGGGTGCATTGTGTCTCTTGAGAAGCCCTGGACTGAGTTCTGAGTGAGAAAAGGAAGCTCCTGACCCCTGATGCCTCTTTAACCAGGTAAACAAAGGAATGGAGAATGGAGTCCTTCCTCGTCAGACTATTAGAGAAGTCTTGTGGTTGACATGGCAATCTAGTAATGGCCATAGTGTGTACTTGGCTCTGCATGTCTGTGAGCCATGAAGAGATTTTATGTGGAGAATCTGTTGTTTACGTCATGTGAACTATATCCATACTGACCTCACATGGCACATCTGGGCAAATGAAAAAAAAAACTGTCTCCATAGAATCTCCTGCCCTCAAGGGTGGGAAATTTCTAAAATGAGGGTATTCCGTTGCATTCTTATATGGAGATTAAGGCACAGAAACTGTATTCTTGAACTCGAGGATATATTTATATACATCATGGAATATATCTACATACATTTGGGGCCACATTTATGGGGATCTGAAGCCACATCTATAGGGGTCTGAGGTTATAAATAACTTTTACTTAGAACTGAAGTTGCATCTACAAATGAGGGAACATATATATGGCCCCAAGGCTGTACCTACATGACCCCAAGGACACTTATAGATGGATTAGGGAGGTATGACTCCTGGGATGCTATCATTAACATAATGTTAGCTATTGACTTCACTCCCAAGTACAGGGCTTGACTCGAGGTCCTCACATATGCCAGGCAATCATGTTAGCACTGAGACACTAATTTGTTTTTTTCTTTTTAATTCTATTTACAATTTATCTTTATTTATGTGGACATGGGCTTGCATGTTTATCCATTTTTACACCATGTGCATATAGTGGTCTTAGAGGCCAGAAGAGGATATCAGATGCCATATGGGTGCTGGGAACCAAGCCTGGGCACTGTGAGAGCAGTGAGTGCTCCTATCTACTGAGCCATTTCTTCAGTCCCCTGCCCCCTTTTCTTCATTGAGATAGGGTCTCACTAAATCTCTGCTGGTCTCACTCTCACTCTACAGCCCAGGCAGGCCTTGAACTTGCAATCTTCTTCCCTAAGTTTTTTGAATAGCTAAGAATAGTCATGTACTACCAGGCTCTGTTGGTTTTAGGTATGTTTCTAACTGAAGGAAGGAGGTGATCGGTGACCAGATTTCAAGACTTTTTAAAAGGACAGGAGACATCTGCCACATACTTCCTTCCCCTGTGGGTGTTAAATGTCCCACTTTCAAATTATACTACAAATTGCAGGAAGTTCTGTGGAAATATTACATATTATATATATGTAACAGCAACTGTCGTAGATTAATCATACTGCTATAACAAAATACTTGACCTGGTAATTTGTAAATATTTAGAAGCTATTTCTTACAGTTGTGACCAGCTAGGAAGCCCAAGGTCAGGTGGTCAGCCCGGCAGATTTAATATTTTCCATTTCCAAGATGGCACCTTGTTAATGTGTTCCCACACGGCAGAAGGTAGGTAGAATGGCCAATGAATGAATGAATGAAGGAAAAAGATAGAAGGACCAGAGAACTCTGAAGCTTCTCTTACAAGGTTAGTCACGTATGAGTGGGTGAAACCCTCATGGGCTAGTCACCTCCAAAAGGTCCTCATCTCAATACCATCATCTTAGGGTCTTTGTATATGAATTTTGAGAACACATACACATGCACACACACAGACACACAGACACATACACACACACATACACACACATGCACACATGCACATATACACATACATGCACACACACACATACACACACACATACACACACACACACATGCACACATGCACACATACATATACATGCACACACACACACACACACACACATACTCAAAAATAGCATCCTTCCCCTCCCTTCACCAGATGCTTGTTCTTCTCACTGGCAAAGCACATTCCATCTCAATCACTCCAAAATCTTAACTAATTCTAGAGAAAAGTCTTGCTTCAANTATTTCAAGTCTCATTTAATCACATATGGGTGGGATTAGAAGGTATGTTTTTTTTTTCTTCTCTATCTTGTTGAACCAATGAACTTTATTGGGGTTACTTACAGGAATATGGGGAGGGCGTTTCTTACTGCAGCCAAAAGTACTAAAAGACAGTTGCCATTGTGAAACTCCAAACCAGCATTGTATGAAAACTGCACACTCAAAGCACATGGCACACCTACAGGCATATCTACAAGATAAGGACCATCCTATTTTGGTGGCTTAATTTGTCAAAGCCCCCTCTAAGTAGCAGGAGTGATGTGAATTTCAAAGGTATGTTTTATACTGGGATAAATTCCCCTTGAGCTGTGAGTAGGCATGATCAAATGTGTCACAATGATGGTGCAGACACAGGACAGACATTGCTGTTCCAAGGGGGAAGAATCAGAAAGGAAAGAAAGAAGGAAGGAGGAAAGGAAGGAGGAAGGGGAAAGAGTTCAACTCTTAAGAATCAAAAGTCACCTTCTTTGTCCTCATGCTCTAGAGTCTCTCTCTGTGTGTATACTCATGCATGTGTGTGTGCATGGGTTTTGGAGCATCCTAGCTCTGTGGCTTTGCCATGTGAGGATTGCATACCAAGGCACAGGGCAGCTCTACATTCATGCATGGCCTTGGGCAATTCCATCTGCTATGGCTGTCACAGATGTGGGCCTAGAGGATTGTTTTGCAGTGGCTTCATTGATGTGCTGATTCCCTGCTTGCGTTCCATGACTCTTTGGGGCATCTTGAAATACAGCAGGAGGTTCCAAGCCACTGTAACTTTGCTGCACAAACTATATGTCACAACTTCCACAAGTGTCTGCCAGCATTGCACCTGCCTAGAGCACCAGGAACTCCATATTTCAGTTGGGGAGTGACATTGGCCCTAGGCAGCCACAGCCCTTCTTTCAATTTGTTCTGCTCTGCTCTTGGGCCTTACACTCTGATGGTTCAACTTGATGAACTCCAAAATGCCTTGGGAGTCTCTCTTCCATTGGTTTTGGATGACAGGTCCTGGCTTCTATTTAGATGGGCAAGCCATACTAATCTCCGTGTCAAAGTGTTCACTTGGCCATATCTATTCCTGCTGTCTCCCTAACGGCCTTTCTCAAATTTCCCAATATGAATTGGCTGAGAAATACTAAAAAAATGAAGTTCTACAGCCTTTTGATGTACAACTCTGTTTTTACATCTTCTCACATTTCCCATTTTATTCTAAAGAATAAACACTTGATCTAGTTTTCTCAGCCAAATATTCAATTTAATCAGTCTTAGGTTCTATCTTTTATGACCATCAACATAGTTTGGCCAGGGCGTTTGCCTCTCCTCTACAGTCCAATATCATGTTCCTCACTACCAGCTTCTACCTGATATCTCATCAGAACATTTTCTCCACCCTTATTTCTACTAACCCCCTCTACCATAACCACTTAGATGTTCTCTAAGGAGGCCAACGCTTTCTCTGTGGCTTTTCTCTCTGAGCCCTGCCCTAAGCCCTCGAGAGTAATCATCCAATAATGGTCTAGCCATGGATTTTTCATGAAACATGTCTCCAAATTCTCTTACTCCCTATATCTATCACTCAATTCCAAAGCTGTCTCCATGGCTTTAGGTATTTGCTGCAGCAAAACCCTATTCTTGTCTCATTCTGTATGGATTTCTATGGCTAATTGACCAAGTGGCTTATAAATGATGAAAGTTTATTTATTATAGTTCTGGAGGGCAGGAAGTTTAGGATAGAGATATGGTAGATTCTGGAGAAGAATCCTTGTGTGCCTCATTGATGTGTTCTCATGTTCTTGCATGGTAGACGGGGTGAGAGCTTTCTTGGCCCCTTTTTATAAATAAACTAATCCCCTTCAGGAGGGTCTGCTCTTATGACATAATATATAGGTTTGCCCCACCTACTCCTCTGAAGACCACTACCCATGGGTTAGGATCCAAATACAGGGATGTTTGGGGGTGAGCATAGCGGCTGCTCTCATAAACAAGTTCAGCTTGAGACTGGGGTAGCCATATGCTCTTCTGATATTCATGCTGTTACAAATCCACTCGGCTTTCTTGGGAATAAATTTGATCTGTAATTGACTGTGTCCTTAAAGCTCTTAGTTTCCCCATGAATGTGGGCTGCTGGAGAGGTACAGGGATAGGGGGTGGGGGCAGGTACTTTGGCCTTGGCATCCTCTTGCTGATTTCAAGTGGTTTTGCTAAAAAAAAAAAAAAAGCCTGATTTAAATGTTGGCCTACTTAGACCTGAGTGACAGGGTAGATCAAAGGGAGTCCAGTGAGCATATTTCTACTGCTATGGTGTGTCCGTGGCATTGCTATATGTAAGTATAATTTGGCATCTAGACAGCTCAAGGCCTTGAAGACTTTAACTTCTATAGCATGTTATGCTAAGAACAAGTCAAATTGGGATTTCAGGACAGGTGAATTGTAACCAGAGGTTTCTGTCCTGCCAACAACTCCCAAATATCCAGTAGTTGTTTCCCAACTTATCACATAGAGGATTATATTACTTATAAATGCTCAGCTGGTAGCTCAGGCTTATTTCTAACTAGCTCTTACACTTAAATTAACCCGTAATTCTTATCTATGTTTAGCCATGTGGCTTGGTACCTTTTCTCAGTACAGCATTCTCATCTTGCTTCCTCTGCATCTGGCTGGTGACTCCTGACTCAACCCTTTCTTTTCCCAGCATTCTTAATTTGGTCACCCACCTATATTTCCTGCTTAGCTACCAGCCAATCAGTGTTTTATTAAACGAATTTGAATGACAAATCTTTACAGTATACAAGAGGATTATTCCACAGCAGCAAATATCATGTTCAAATCTAAGGCAAAACATGACATAGATTTTGGCTGATTTCCACTGGGGTTTTCCCTTCCCATATACTTCCTTGGATCTGCTTCAGACATCAAGTAGCTGTGGTTGCACATACCACAGATAGCACAGGCAGGCCTGAGTGAACCTGTCTATGGGAGTACACCCAAATCCACCCCTCAATGTGCTCCGTTCCAGCCTCCAGCAGCCCTGTAGTTCACAACTGTTCTGGACCAAGCAGTAAATTCAGGGGAATTAGAAATCAGGAGAATCTCTTTGCAGTGGGCACAGTTATCTTCTCACTTACTCGGTATGCAAGGGTCCCAGCTGGCCATTGTCAGGTGGCTCCACATATGTCTTTGGCCTGTCTTACAGGGGTTGACTCATTGTGAGACTTCAAAGAAATGCTCACAACATCAACAGGGAATGGTGGGACTCAGTTTGTGCTGTGATAAGCAGGTGCATTTTACTAGACACTGACTTAAGCGACAAGGGCCACACTGCTGACCTCTGTCATATAGTCCTTATTCCTCTAAGGGGGCACACTGGCAGCCTCTAGTAATGATTGGTCACAGCAAAGCCAGTGTATCTTGAAGTCTAAATCTTGTGCTCTCCATGGTTTATCTCTGGAGTTCTTGGAGGCCACACTAATGTCAGAACTGCTCTGTGCAAGAGCTGACAGCTGGCCACCTGCCCAGGGTGTACCAGTAGCCCCATGGCCAGGACCAAGTCTTTTCCTGAGTAACTCCAAGGTTTCAGGTCAGTGCCTCTTAGGACAGGAATAAGCCAGAATGAGCTGGAGTGTCCTCTAGAGGTAGTGAGGTTGGCAGGCCACACTTTTCCTGGGTGCAGGGTTTAGTGATGGGTCTGCTGCCCTGTGCTTATTCTGACAAGGTCCTTGCCCATTCCAACTTGGCCCACACCCGCCCAGCACCATCTGCCTGCTCCCGGCTGGCACTCTTCAGCTTCGCAGCACTGCAATGAGCTTGGAAAGCTGGAGCCTGGCTTAGCAGAGGGTGAATCTGAAATTCTTCCTCTGCCTGCACCCCCCAGACCCCCACTCCCTCCCTTCTTGCTCCCCTCCACAACCAATTTATCTGCCAGTCCAGTCTCCAAGCTGAGCTGGGGCCAAGTTGGCTGCTTGCCCATGCTTATCAGACTCTGTGACCAGATGGTAGGAGAGCAGCCCATGGCAGGCAGGACAGGGCTGGGAAGTCCCTGTGTTCAGAGAATGCTCACTGGGGAGGCAGAAGGCCAGAAGGTTCTCCAAGCTTCAAAGAAGGTAAGGGGGAGAGGGACATTTTGTTCCTGAGGGAGTCAATGAACTATGGAATATGTTTGTAGGTAAACATGTGTGTGTACCCTTATGTAATTTTACACATGTGGGTGTGTACATGATCCATGTACTTTTGCACACATGAATCACATGCATAGGTGTGCACATGTGCCTATATGCCTGGTGTTCTGGAGAAAGAGTGGGAGGTGGCACTGGACATGCCCTGTGTGTCTGAAGTCCTAGAAGGTGTCTCACTTGTGCCCATCTCTGTCACTAGTGTGCACAGTCTGCTCCACACTTGGCTGCTTGTCCTGCTNCAGCCAGCTGTACTGACTACATTGGAGGCTGCACAGCCTAAGCTGAAGCCAGTTTCCTAGCTGGGGGCAGCTCTCAGCTNCTGGCCGGAGGCAACAATTCATTCATTNCAGATCCTGCAGGTGTCATTCTCTAAGCCCACACCTCTGGAAGATGCGACACTGTGAAAACTGAGAAGAGGCTTGTCTGCTGTAGTGCAAAGAAAAAAGTGTTCGAGGTCACTCACAGCAGACCCATTGAGCTTCCTCCTAGATGGCTTTCAGGGGGTTAGGTGAGGGAGCACTGGCTTCCTGGCCTCCCTGGTACCAGCTCACCCTACCCCATTGATGGTTCCAACCCCCAGAGTCTGTTCATATCCTTCCTACCAAGCGCCAATCCCTGAGTGGTTTTAGCCTCTTCCTGGTAGACATCCCATCTTTGCCTGGAGTTCTGCTTTCTGTCTAGAGCTCTCAGGCTGCACCCACTGCTTCCCAAGGCCTCTGTGCTGAATACTGGTGAAGACACACAGAGCACTCAAAACCTGCAGCCTGGGCAGTTTCTGACTTTCTCCCCAACAATACCTGCATCATCAACTGTACCCATATTCATCCTCTCNAGGCCTAACTCTCGCCCTCACCGCCCCCCCTGCCAGTCTAAACTAGAATATAAGCAAGCTTTGACCACTGCTCATGGCCAACTACACCCCCATCCTCAGGTCTTCTACAGCCAGGGAGAGGAATTCAGGTTTTACTCATCCCTGACTCTTTAGGAACCACACTTCTTCCACTCTCCAATCTGTTGCAGGTAGGGACTCTTTCTTACTGTAAAGAGATAATCCTTCCACCTGGTGCTTAAAGCTCAGGCACTGTCCTCTATAATCTCAGTAAACGCCCTGTTCCAGGCCTCCCAGGCCAATCTCTGACTTCCTCCATGATGCCTACCTACTCCCGTCATAGCACGCTGCCTCTTCGAATGTGGTCCAAANGAACAGGCCAGGACCTACATTCAGTCCTGCCAGACTCCCACCAAACCTCTAATTCAGCCTCAGCCCTTCACTGTTGTGTAATATTTTGTTTGTGTTCTGACAAATAAAACTTACCTGGAGATCAGAGGGTGGAGCTAGCCACTAGTTAACCATAGAGGCCAGGCGGTGGTGGCACACATCTTTAATCCCAGCACTTGGGAGGAGGAAGCAGGAAGATCAAGGCCACCCTGAGCTACACAAGATTGAACCAGTCTACATGAGAAACAGAACCTGGAGGTGCCAGTACCCACCTTTAATCCAGGCACTAGGGAGGTGGAGATAGGAATATGAGGTGGGTGGAGACAGAATCTGGGCCCACTAATTGGTCTGCGGATTCATAGAAGTAAGAAGTCTTGAAGTCTCTGGTGGCTGCTGCTCTGCTTCTCTGATCTTTCAGCTTTCACCCTGATGTCTGACTCTGGGTTTTTATTGTAAAGACCAATTAGAATCATACTTCACTTCATCCTACTCTAATTTTACACACTATGGCCAGGCCCCTTCCTTGACCTTTTTGGGATCAAAATCATCTTATGTTATCCCTGTCCTGTTCTTTGGGGGGTTATGCACAAGGCATTTGTATTGTGGTCACAAAAGCATGCTGTATACTGCTATCCCTCCACCTGGTTCACACAGGGCACACTTTGCCTTGTCCCTCATCTAACTCAGAGTCAAGGCTCTGGCTGGCCACAGAATTGCCCTATTTTCCCAGGCCTGTCTCTGACCACTGAACTTCCTGTTTTGTCTGAGGCATCACACAGTATCCCTCTCCCTCAAAGTGACAGTCGTTGATGTAAATGCTTATGCATGTCTCTCCTGCCCTACTCTGCCATAACCAGCTGCTGGTATGAACATGCTTGGCCTTGAACTCAGGTCTGTTTCCTGCTGAANTTAATTTGCCTTAGAATTCCTCTTACCTTGATGTACCTACAGATTTTACACGTTCTATTCAATGCAGAGTCCAACTGAATTTGGAGTGGGCCAGGGGCTGGGAATCTTCATTCCCAAGAAGCAAAGCACTGTGGGAGGACAGACATCTTGGTCCTCCTAGNAAGGGGCACACAGTCAGTGATGCTGTCACAGGACACCTAGATGATTTACATAGGCAAAGACTCATATCTTGTGGTCTAGGAACTACAAAGATGGTGAAGGCTTTCTTACTGTGTAGAAGTGGGCAGGGAGAGATGGGATGAATGTGTGCTCTCTCAGGGCATAGTGAAAGATAAGCCCACTCCTGCAAGCCTTTCTCCCAGTGGTTATCCTGATGGTGAGACATAATGGCCTGAGCTGCTTTGGCCCACATCCCAACAGTAATATATGGAGAGGGCATCTACTTGAAAGTGGAAGGGGTGGACACATTCAAACCATAGCAGACTACCCACCTGCTTTCCCATGTTGCACTGGGAGCTAGGAGTCAGAGTCCTGTGATCCTGAAATATCTTTAGCAGGACTACCTTTTCCCTAAAGCAGATGCTCTTCCCTCTGGGGAGGGTGAAGAGGCTCATACCTGCCTATGGCCAGTCTCATTTCTGTGCGTGTGTATGTCTATGTGTGTACTACAAATAACTATTTGTAGGGGTGGGTTGNGAGTACACATGCTGTGTTTCTGTTCATGGAGACTTGTGANTCATGGATTGAGCAGTGACTATCATCCTGGGGTTTCTCCACAGCCCTCCCTTCCCATTTTNCTTCTGACCAGTCATTGTAGCATTCTTATCTGCTCATTCATTTGTGGAGTGTCTGCGCAGCATGAGCAGAAAGCTTGGGTCCTGTCAGTGCTGCAGGCACAATGATGTAGGTGAACAAATAACTTTGGATGATGGTGAAACCATGCACACACACACTGTATGCCCCCCCCAATGATGGGGGTACATAGTCCTGCCAGTCCTGAAGGTCACACACCCAGGTCCCAGAGTCAAAGAAATTTAACTGAGATCTTCAGGTTCGATGTACAGCATTTAGTAAAGAGATGACACCAGCCTTACTGTCACACAGAGAGGATCCCAGGGCCCAGGATCCACTTGGCCACTGAGGCAGCAGAAGGGGTTGGGCAAGTCAAGATCTGTTTGTCTGTAAAGAAGTAGGAGAAGAGAGGGAGGAGGAGGAGGGACAGGGGAGAGGAAGGAGAAGAGAGGAGGAGATGGGATGGGGGAAGGAGAGGGATAAACATAGGACCTGGGCCAGAGGAGAATCCTCCTCCTCCCCTAATATTCTTTAAGTCGGTGTCCATTGAGGATGCTGGCTTTTGAATTATGACTTCTGTTTCCTGGTTAATTGTCTCAGGTCAATTCAATCTGCTATGCAGTATGTGTAGACTCATTACAATATTTTTCTCTTTTCTCTCTCTGCCCCCCTCCCCCATTACAGGTACAATCTGAGGCAGGCTTGCTGCCATTTCTTCAGGATCCCAACATCAAGGTTGTGCTGAGCTGTCCCAGCTCAGTGGACACTGCCAGGAGGAGCTCTGGACTCAGTCCTTGGTGCCTAGGTGTATTCCCTCGAAGTTCTCCTCACTCTCCTCTTCCTCTTCCTTCCCTTCCTCTCTCTTCCTTTCTTCCCTCCCTCC
The DNA here is from genome assembly GCA_001675575.1 of Neotoma lepida. Lineage (NCBI taxonomy): Eukaryota > Metazoa > Chordata > Mammalia > Rodentia > Cricetidae > Neotoma > Neotoma lepida. Next base: position 18,867 of record LZPO01035846.1, on the reverse strand, counting down.
TGCCTTCCCTCCCTTTCTCCCTCACTTCTTCCCTATCTCTCCCTTCCTCCCTACCTCTTT
>LZPO01035846.1:0-12469 GCA_001675575.1 Neotoma lepida | reverse complement strand
ATAATAATAATAAAATTCCTTAAAAAAAAAAAGAATACGGGCCACACATGTCGTCGGTGGAGCAAAGACTCACTTCTTGTCACTCCCCCTCAGAGTCTTCTGCAGACTCCTGTTCACCAATCTGACTGGTGCCCCAGTCATGCCTAGGCCATTGGTGGAGGTGACTCAGGTGCCACACAATTGGCTTTGATTGTATCTGCTCTCAAGACGATAGCCCCTCTAAGCAAAATAATACAGGCAGATAGTTCATAAAATGAGGTTGTACACAATCAGGGGAGGCCGTAGTCCCCACTCCAGGCACTAACGTGTATGTGGCAGCCCAGCTGTATACATCAGGGGAGTCAGTAGTCCCCACTCCCTCTCCTGTGCTGATCTTCACCTGTGACACCGTTTGGGGGCGTGGTGCATATGTCAGGTGGAATCTGGCTGGAGAAGGTGCTTGGGATTGTTTGTCCCTCCTGCTCCTATTTGCACGTACACCCTACAGACCTTCCTCAGACAGGAGCCAAAGCCAAGAACACCTGGTTTGGCCCTCTTCCTCACCATTTACTCTCTTCTCTGGTTCAAAATTCCAGCTACTTACCTGGATTCACAGCCCTACACGCTCCGACATGCTCCAATATGCTCCAATCATACTCTTAGCACTCATGGCCGTGCTGACTTTGTTGAAAATTGTTTAACAGAAATGTTCAAAGTTAGCCCTGGGTCCACACACGTGAGCCTCTTTTTTCTCCCTGACTTCCATTTTCCCAACTGGCTTCCTCTTCTTTCCTGTGAGTCTGCACCTGAACATCCCATTCTCGGAGATGTGTTCCTGAGCTATGATTTCACATGTACACTATGATGCTCTCTCTGAAGCCGAAGTCCTAACCTTGCTCCTGACCTCGGCCGCTACTTTTGGAACCTCCAGTTCTTACTCCTAGCTCTTTGTGACTTCTCTACTCAGTGCACAGTGCTCTCCTTTATTTTATTATTATTATTATTATTATTATTATTATTATTATGTGACAATGATGATGACACTATTGTGTTATGAATAAGCACTTTCTTTCTTATTATCTACTTTTCCCATCTAGAGGATGACAGATTCTTTTGGAAGTTCATGGTGTCACCAGCCTGGATGAAGACAGGTGTAGCTTCCACGGGGATGCCTCTGCTTCCTTCTTGATTGTGGGGGCCCAAATTACTCAGGGTCAGAGAATCTAAGCTTGCTTTACCCAGCAGGGCTGCATCATGGGATGATTTGGCCATGGGCGTGGTTACCAGGTGTTTGGAAGGGTCTACACTTGGCTGTACAGTGTGCTTTGATCTTGCAGGGGGGAGGTCTTTTGCCTCTCCCCTGGCATATTATAAAAAGTCCTTTTGAATAAAGCTCTGGGCTGTTGGGTATTGAGCCAGGGCCTTCCTGAAGCTACCCCGTGTCTCTGTCTTTCTAATCGTCTCCTTCTGTCTTTCTATCTAATATTTCCTCATTCCTCTCTCCCAAGAACCCTTCAAAAGGTGGGAGAAGGTCGGAGCTGGACTCCCGCAGACTCCCACACCTGGTAACCCCAGGACTCGACACCATGTCTTTCCTGGCTCATTGCATCTCTCTTTCTGGCCTGTTGCTTCTGGGAGCTCCCCAAAGTGTCTCTTCCACTGGTATTACTCTCTTCCCCCCCTGTCTTTTGCGTTACAGATTTCTTCTTTCTGCTCTTTAAAAACTTCCCTTGTGGTTTCATTAGGGTTTTGAGAGATCAGGGGGATAAACACATATGTCTTTTCTTGTCAAGCTGGGATCCTCATAAACTTGTTTTATGAGATGGAGACAGAGATTCTGAAGCAGAAAGCGAATACCCTAAAGTTTCGAGGCTGGAGAAGGATGGCATTGCCAGCCTGTGGTTCTGGACTAGGCCCTGACCCCCTTCCTCCTCCTCTCTCAGGGGTCGATTGTTTTCTGGAGTTGTTTGCTCTGTGCAGGCTTGGACACTCATTTCTTCAGACAAAGTTGTATTCTTGGTGTTTGCATAGAGAGTTGGAGTGCCCTGGCCAGAGAGGAGCCAGCAGCCCACAGAACATGCACTCAGGATCTTTTCATATATTTGTATAAGTTCCCCCATTTATCAGCTTATGAGGATGAAAATTGAGTTGAGCCTACCTTCAAAAATACCATCATCTTATTATTCCAATTCCCTGTGGACTGTATAGGGTGGGGACGAAGGGAATCAGCAAGAGTGAATATTAGTCCCAAAGAGTTGATGTTAGAAACTTGACTTCAGTGTGCTTACCGCGCTGGTTCCAGAAATGCAGTGGGAACACCCACTGTGCCCCCCCAGCCCCATGGCTCGTAGACAGTCCCAGTGTATCTTCCCCTTAGAGCACTGAGGTGTTTCCTGCTCTATCCCCAGCCCTCTGCTTCCCATACAGCTGGTCCTTAGCTTGTAGGACAAATCTGAGACCTCTCCACTCAGTGTTCTCCTAGCTGAGCTCTGACTACTCACAGAAGGAGCCAGGATATTTGCTTCTCATGGTTACCAAGATCATCTGAGTGTAGCAGGAAGCTAAGGCCAGCCCAGTGGGTGTGGTTGTCTCTGTAGCTGATCTGTCCAGAGCCCAGTCACCTCTCCTCTCTTAGACTTGGGTTTCTAGCTGCACTAGAACTTCCTATCAAAGGAACTTCACTGACAGCCAGTGAGAAGGCAGATAAGCCACTCTTATGTGCAGGGCAAGCCAGGCCCTTTAGGGTGGGTTATCACTTTTCTACCTTATGGAAAAGCACTAATCCACTTAGGACCTGGGGCTTTGCTTATTTGGCTCAGACGTGGGCAGAAGTGGCTCTCACTTCTCATTTGGATATAGCAGACAAGAACATTCTGCCAAGGTTAATCTCCTTATCATAGAAGAAATAGTCAGACTTCTTAGGTATAACATTCAACAGACTCTTAAAATTGAAGGTAACAAGAATATGTGTGACAACCTGGGACAAGTGATGCTCATTGTCCTAGGACAGCTGCAGCATCCACATCCCCCAGCAGGCCATGGCAGTGCAGTTTGAGAACCACGGACTTGGGCTTAGTTGTTCTTTGCAGCAATGCAGACTGTTGTGATTTTCTCCAGTGTCTTGTGGGCATTGTTTATTCCAGTAAAATTTCTTTGTCTTGAAACGTGTCATCTTGGAAGGCCTGGAGCTCTGTAGCTTAGGCTGACCCAGAACCCATGATCCTCCTCAGTCTCTAAAGTGCTGGGATTATAGCCCTGCATCACTATACCTGGCTTTCCAGAGTCTTGGACAAATATCTCACTTTAAAACCCCTGCTCCACCCTGGACATACACAGCATTTCTATCATAGCAGGGTCCCTTCTTCAGCTCTCTATCACAGGGCCAGGGAATTGATGGCATCATTCAGGCATCCCATCCCAAAGCCATTGAAAACAGAAGGATATTTTGCTTTATTTTATACTTTTTTATTTGTCCTATTCAATTTCTTATGAGGGCTGTGTGCCAAAGAGGGAATATAGACAGAGTGGCTTACAGGTCACATAGGGTCATGGAGACCATACAAGGCCTACACCTTAAGATCCCAAGGATAGAGGTGATGTGTTCTTTATATGGCTGAAGTTCCAGAGAGGCTCTGCAATTCCATGTTGTTAGTGAACACTTCTTTCTTTTCCTCTGAGACAGGGTCTAGCTATATAGTTCTGGTTGCCCTGAACTTTTCGCCATCCTGTTTCTGCCCCACAAGATCTGGGATTACATGCCTGTGCCACCATGCTTAGCAGATACTCACTAAAAATTGCTTGGAGAAATTATCACCATAAGCTGTGTTTTGGGGGTTCAACAGTTGCCATAAAGACCCAGAGAAGTTGGTTACATATTTTCTGGGATTCACAGGTCCACATATGACAGACCTGGGCTCAAACCTGGGGATATTCATCCTAGGTTAGGCTTAGAGTTACTATATTGTATGGCCTGCAAGTAATTAGAAGCAGATATCATTCATTTTAAAATGATTTCATAAAAAAATACCAGTGTGTTCTACTAGCTCTGCAGCCTCTGCAGCTTGGTAGACTCCCTTCAGTTCATATCAGTTTAGAGAAGCCATGGGCACTCGTATTTAGAGAGTACAGCTGTGTATCAAATTACTCCAAAGTTTATCACATAAATGCATTTAGGTTGGCTCTTCCTTGACCTTGATAGAGTTACATCTTGATAGATCCTTCACAAATAGAAAATATTCTAAGTTCAAGATACACTCAGTGCATAGAGCCTACAAACACCCCAGCTCAGCAGCCCTGCATCCTTCAGGGTCTTATTTGTTGCCCAAGGGTTGGATGGGAATTAACACTGCCTTGCACCATGAGAGAGGGCCATATGTAACACATGTGATCAGCGTGGCAAGTGAAAAGCCCCAAATGTTAGGTCCAGTTCCCACTAGAAGATGTGACTTTCGGTGAAAACTGAGACATCTCATCAAGAGACAGAGGAATCAAGGGGCCATCTGCAGCCCAGGGACTCACAGACTTCTCAGCTGGGTCCTCTGAGTCCGAATGTAATAGAACAGTCTTTTGAGCCCCTGGGACCTTGGTAGGCCTTCCATGCTGCCTGGCAGCTGGTGGCACTCTGATCTCTGTTCTGTGACCATCTCAAGGCTGCACCCAGGATGGTGACAACTTCCCTCTGGAGGGTTTTGAGGGACAGCATATGGGTGAGAAAGACCAAACTCCCAGCTATGGAATCCACTAACCACTGATGTGCTCTATGTTAGACAAGGCCCATCCTATGCACAAGACCAGAGGAGCACAGTGGAAGCAGACACCAGAACTGTGGAGAGTGACCAAAAACAAATGATGAGAGGTACCACGAGCTGGCAGCTCAGGTTACAATAACCTGTTCTTGGCCTCTGGGTAATCAATGAGTATCAGAAGCAGATAGATTAGCACATTTATGTAGTGTGTATGTATGTGCTGGCTCATTTGTAAGTATGTATATACTTGTATGTGCACACATGTGTGGAGGCCAGAGAACAACCTAAGGTGTTATTGTTTAGACTTGATGTACTAGTTTTTCTTACAAGGTCTCTCTCTCTGGCCTGGAACTTTTTCAGTAGGCAAGGCTGGCTTGTGCCAGTGAGTTCCAGGGCCCCTCCTGACCACACATCCCTGGGCTTGTATGACCAATGTGGACCACCACACCCAGCTCTTTGTTATATGGGTTATGGAGATTGACCTCAGGTCCTGGTGCTTGCTTGGAGTCTTAGTGGCTTTTCTGAGGCTGTGATAAAACACCATGACCTGAGCAATTTACAAAAAAAAGGATTTACCAGAACTCATGGTTTTGGATGGTTAGAGTCTATCATGGTGGATTGAAGGCCCGTTGATAGCAGGCCCTGCTGAGAGGTCACATCCTGGTCCACAAGCAGGAGGCAGAGAGAGGACACTGGGAATGGTGTGGGCTTCTGAAACCTCAAAGCCTGACCATAGTGAGATGCCTCTTCCAACAGGGGCAACACCTCCTAATCCTTTCCAAACTGTTCCAACAACTTGGGACCAATTATTCAAATGAGCCTATAAGGGCCATTACCATTCGAACCAGCACAGTAAGTTAAGGAGGAAAGGGCTGATTTTGACTTACAGTTCCAGAAAGGCTACAAGCCATCTCGGTGGGGGCGGTATGGCAGCAGCAGGAGGAGGCTGACATTGTAGTCAGGAAGCAGGCTGATCACATCTCATCTGCACACAGGAAGCAGAGAAAGGATACAGGAAGTGAGTCCGGTCAATAAACCCTCAAACCCCGCCTCCAGTGACATACTTCCTCCGGCAAGGCTCCACCTCCTAAAGGTTCCGTGAGCTCTCCAAACAGCATCGCTGGAACCAAGTGTTCAAACACATGAGCCTATGGGGACAGGGTTTCATATTCAAACCATGATACAAGGCAGTCACTTCACTGACTGAGCTGTCCCCCAAGCCTTGACATTTATATCAGGACAATGTTGTACTGGCTAGTTTTGTGTGTCAACTTGACACATGCTAGAGTCATCAGAGAGGGAGAAGCCTCAGTTGAGATAATGTCTTTATAAGATCGGGTTGTTCTTGTTGGAGGAGGGAGTGGGGGATGTGGGAGAGGGAGGTTGGAGGGGACGGGAGGAGGGAAGAGGGAGATCTTTGATTGTTGTGTAAAATGAATGAAAAAATTTTCATAATAAAAAAATAAAATAAAATAAATAAGATCAGGCTGTAGACAAGTCTGTAGACCATTTTCTTAATTAGTGATTGGTGGGGGAAGGCCCAGCCCATGGTGGGTGGTGCCATCCCTGGGCTGGTGGTCCTGGGTTCTGTAAGAAAGCAGGCTGAGCAAGCCATGAGGAGCAAGCCAGTAAACAGCACTCATTTATGCCCTCTGCATCAGCTCCTGCCTCCAGTTTCCTGACCTGCTTGAATCCCTGTCCTGACTTCTTTCAGTGATGGACTATGATCTAGAAGTGTAAACCCAATAAACCCTTTCCTCCTCAACTTGCTTTTTGGTCATGGTGTTTGGTCACAGTCACAGAAACCCTAACTAAGACAAATATTATGAGCATACTAACACAGATAAGAATTCTAATGGAGTCCAGAGAAGGGCTCAACTCCATTGGCAGACAGTAGAAAGAAGAGATGGGAGAGCTTCTCAGAAGAGGTGAAACAGGAACTGATGTTTGCAAAGTAAATAACCTGCCCCCATTGTAGACACTGGTTCAGCTTGCAGGTTCCCCAAAGCTTATAGGCTCCTTCCCCACCCGAGAAATATCTGTATTTCTCAATAAAATGCACCCAAGAAGTGATGAAGTAAGGACCTGTGTTTCCAACTCTGCAGCTTCTACCCCAGCAGGATTATTACAAGCAAACAGGAGTATGGATTCCACTCTGCTCCAGTTGCCTGAGTTCTGCTCTCACCAGAATAGCCTTGTCGACATCGAATTTTGAGGAAAGGAAGAGAATTATGCTAATCAAATTCCCGAGAGCACTCAAGCAAAGGGTTGTTTATTGAAAATATTGACATGATGGAGGAACCTGCCGGAGCGATCACTTCTGCGGCTTTCTGGGAATGTCACCGTGGGAACAGGAATCTTCATCCTGGCTGACAATGGCATGGTTTGGCAGATGGAAGGTGTGGGCAGGGGTATGAAGGGCAGGCTGTGGGACCTTAGATGGTAGATAGGGAAAGCATCCTCAGGGGGGTCCCTCCAGGTGCTGGTGGAGCTGGCAGGGTCACCTTACCCAGGGTGAGGTGGCTAGGCCTAAGCTGAACATGAAGGGGGTCACTCAGATATCCCTCTGACTGTGGGCTTGAGGTGGATGGATCCTGAAGAGACTGCTTCAGCCTCAGACCATCTCCTGGCTCCTTCCAGCTTTACTGAAAGTGTTTGTGAACTTGCTCTGGGGTGGGGGTGGGGGTCCCTCACCCTGCTTAGCAATGCTGGATCCTTAGCTCTGTGATGGCTGTTCTTGGTTGTCAGCTTGATGATATCCGAAATTGACTATAACCAAAGAGGCTGTGCTCACCCATGAGGGGTTTTTCTTAAATTACTTCAAGTGGGAAGATCCACTTTTAATCAAATCTTGTAGGTAGGAAGACCACCTTTAATTGGGGCCACACTTTCTGCTGGCAGCTTGTGTAGAGGACTTGGAAGAAGGGGGAGTTTGCTTCTTGCCTGTTTGCCCTTTCTCTCGCTGGCAAGTCCATTCCATCCCTGGCCTTAGAGTCGACTTCTTCTGGATTCCAGAACATACTGAAGACCAGCTGAGACATCCAGCCTCATGGACTGGACAACTACTGGATTCTTGAACTTTCCTTTGGTAGACAGCCATTGCTAGACTAGCTGGACCACAGCCTGTGAGCTACTCTAGTAAATTACATGTGTGTGTGTGTGTGTGTGTGTGTGTGTGTGTGTGTGTGTTGTTCAATCAGTTCTGTTCCTCTAGAGAACCCTAGCTAATACGAGCTCTAATTACATGAATGTTGAATGGCTCTGGTAGTTAATACTCAGTGGAGAGTCACAGAGAGTTTGAGGCAGGTGGCCTGCAGTCCACTTTACCTTTGAGGAGAAAGAAAGTGCTTAGAATCGAGTTTTGTCTCTGGTCCTCCTGTTGCTTGTGAACTCACTGCCAGGACTCTTGTGTGCCAGTGAATTTGCTGCCATTGGTGGTTGGGAGCACAGCTTAGAGGATGAGCTGGTCTGGATTTGAACTTTCCTACCTGGACAAGTGCACTCATCAAGCTGAGACTTGGCTTCCTTGGATGTGGAGAGAGCAGATAGGAACAGAAGGGCACAGGATCGTGGAGCTCCCTGTCCTGCTGCACATGGAGCTCAGTGCATAATACATACATGGTGGTTCTCAGTCTCCTACTAAGCATGTCGCTCAGGCACTGGCTCTTTCCTGGCTGGGAAAAGCCTTGAGTCGACTTGAGCATGAACAGAGTCCCCAGTGGCAGCGAGCACAGACCTGCCAGAGCTGGGAAGTGGACTGAATGGGGGACACTCTTGAACAGATGGCCTCCAAGCTGTTCTGCCTCCCTGTCTGTCTGTACCTGCAGGCATGTTGCTGTGTGTACAGCTGGAGAAAGCTGATCCCCAGCCCCCAATTTCCACAGCATCGGGGTTTCCACACCAGTCAGAGAATCTGAGGTGAGAATCTCTAGGCATTGAGTGGTGGGCCATAAGCTCCTGTCACTGGACAGAGAACATGGCTCTCAGAATTAGGACATGGCTGAGAACCATGTCCACAGCCATGTGTGTGACTACAGCCTTGGCCTACATGACATATTCTGTCTCCACTGTGTAGACACCGTGGAACACACATGTAATCCTAGACCTGGAGAGGTGGAGGTGGGGACCGTACTCACTAACCAGACACATTCACCTACTTGGCAAAGTTGGATGGCACCTGAAGAAAGACTTTTGAGGTTCTCCTCTAATCCCCCACATAGACATGAAACCAACTCCCCACATATACATGTTCCTCCCCAACATGTACATGTGTCCTCTCCCTTTGCCCTTCACACACACATATACATGCCCCCCCACATGTACACATGTATCTACACACTTGGACACACACATACATGTGTACACACACACACACCTATATGTGCACCCATATGCATAAACACAATGTACATGTATACTTACATGCATGTACACACAGATACGCACATTTATGAACATGTGTACCCCACACATGCACACACATGTACATGTGCACATACATTCACACACAAAGAGCTCAAGTGGGAACAAAAGTATCTGGATTTTGCACGAAGTTCCCCAAACTTGCCTTCGGAACTCAGGCAGGAGAGGTGATACAGTGTCCCCAGGGTTGGGGGTTCCTGGGTTGGGTGAAATCTGATCCTTGGCAGCTGTTGTCTGGGGCCTCAGGGCAGATGGAGCCCACCTCTTATGGGGGAACTCTCCTCCCACAGGGTTTCCTTGGGGATTCCTGAGGAGCAGCTCCCCTGAACTAACAGGTCTCTCAGGAAGCAAACATGTTGGTAGTTGTTCCCACCCCACACTGCTGTGGTTTCCCTGGCCTTCACGGGATGTTTCCCACTTATCCTGGCTAATTTTTTATTTTGTGCTTTTGGGGTCAACCCTCCTCCAGCCCCTGGATTCTGCCAGACCCACCAGGCAGCTGGATGCTGCAAGCAGAGACTGGCCAAGGTCCATCATCTCTGTTGTATGGGTGCTCTGCATGCATGCTGAAGCCTCACGGACACTCAGGAGACTGGCAGAGAATTTGGCGACAGAGTGGAGGCAGGGGCTTCTTGCCTAGATCTCACAGACATCTTCAGACTAATTTATAGGTGTTTGTTTTGTTTTGTGTTCTGAGCTTTTCACTGACACAGGACTTGTATTTTGACATTTTGGTGTGTGGGACTCTGTCCCTGGAGCCATCTTGAAACTACAGTGTCGCATAACCCTCCCTCTTCTTTTTGCAAGGGCTCTCTGGGGAGACTGAACCCCTCAAGAAAACAGGAGTAGGCAGGCCCATTTGGCATCTTTGCTGAATGTGCCTGGGTGTGTCTAACTCTCAGGGACCTCTCCTGGCCTCCCGTCAAGCGACCATGACTCTGGCAGCAGGTGGCATGCTGCATCCAGGTGTGGGTTAGCCCTTCTGTAAGCAGGTTTATGCTGGAACCCGAAGTTGACAACTTTTCTCAGGTGTCTTTGGCATGGCAGGAACTGTTTGTCACTTTTTCCATTTGCCATCTCAACCTTGCTTCCACAGTAGAGCTTGTGATTTTATCCTTAGGGAGATGGGATTCAGAGTGATTAATAAGCTATCAAACTTGCAGGATAGCACATGCTGTGACACGCACAGATAGATAGTCATAGTCTGAAGTTGCACTGCCCAGCACATATAGCCAATGTGGCACCGAGTCCCAGTTCCTCAAATATAAACTGGAGATGTGCTTTTACCTTTAGTTCCTTCACCCCTGCCCCCTGACCCAGCCCATCAGCCAAACCCTTTTGCTCTGCTGCCCAAAGCTGTTATGATCCAGCTACTCCTTGTACCATGATCTCTATGTCTGGACTTAATTCAGTCAGGACCAGCTTGCCTAGCTGCTGCTGTCCCCATGTTCACTTTTCTGCCTCCAGTAACACAGGTAACATCCCATCTCTTCTCAGCATCAGAGCCTTCCTCACCATTGGGCTTAGGCCAGTGTGAGGTCTTCAGCAATGTGTCCCCCTCCCCACCACATCCATCTGGCTCTTCCCCACCTGGCTATCATCTCCCGATACTCAGACTCCTCTGTATCCTTCAAGTACCCTTGCTTCCTTTCATCTCCCCCCCTTGCCTCTTTTCTTTCTTAGAATTTTCCCTGTTTGATTGAGTCATTATCTTCATGTCTCGGAGTCGGGTATCCCTTTGGGAGGAGATGCTGCCCTGAGAGGTGATAGTCCCCAGAGTCAGTGTCAACCTAGAAGTGATGTCTGATGTCTTCCCAGAGCCTTTGACATCCTCAGAGGTGATGTCATCCTACAGCCAATGTCACCCCTAGCTAGAGCTGGTGTGTCACATCTGGAGATGATGCCCCGCCCCCCGCCATAGATGATGTCTGGGAACTTTGGTTCACAAAGGGATAGAAAATTAGACTGAGCCATATGAAAATGTGCTGATAGACTTAAAAAGATCAAATCTTGACAACCTATTGTTGTTGATCTTCAGAGAGACCGCCCTTCCTACACTGTCTTGTTTCTTCACTTTTCTTCCCTCATTTTGATTATTTGGAGAGTTCTCAGCTATGTGGTGAGCAGAACATCACCTAGGTTTACTCAGCAAGAGGCCTGTGTACGATTACTGTAATACATGATTGTCCTCCCATAAGCCAGGTTCTGAGGGAGGGAACGAATGCCAGATAGACACAGAAGTGTGGAAAAGAGTGGGATGTTCTGGACATAGACGAGGGGTCCAGGCCTTGGTGTGAAGATGACTTTGGGATTTGGAACTGAGATTTCTCCTGTGGGTCTGGATTTTGCTCATTTCCTACACTTAGGGTCAATGTTCCTCTACTCCAGGCCTCTTTGCTCCCTGCTGCCCAGAGGCAATTACCGACAACCATCCTTGCTGTGGAGTGTGATTTGGGAAATAAAAAAGTGTTGAGTTGCTCAGCTCCCAGACTCAGATTTCATCCTACCCAGTCTCCTCCCCATGTGGGAGGCTGTGCCCCTGCCCAGTCAGGTCTGCACTGAACCAGTGGGAACTGGTCATTCAGCCCCATTGGCCCATGACAGTGACTTACAGATGACCCTGCAATGCTTGGTCCCTGGGGCAAACAGAGCTAGAAGGTTCTCCAACGGAAAGGCAGCTGCTGTGATGGTTAACATTGGATGTCAACTTGACCAGATCACGTAGGGGAGAAGTCTCCAGACACACCTACTTGGAACTGTTTGGAGTGGGTTAACCTTCAGGCACCTCTACAAGAGAGGATTTTGATTATAACGGATGAAGTGGGAACACTTGAAATGTAGGTAACACCATTTCTGGGGGTCAGGTCTGGGGCTGCATATAAAAGATGAAGCTAAGCACCAGCATTCATTGCTCTTTACTTCGGCTGTGTATACAATGTGACTTTTTTGCCTCAAGGTCCTGCTGCCATGACTTCCCCACCAGGATGGACTGCTCCCTTGAGCATAAGCCAACACAAACCCTTCCTTAAGTTGCTTACATCATGGTATTTTATCACAGACACAGGAAAAGTAACAGCAGCCAACCATGCCCAAGAAGGACTGAGAGGCCTGGTGTGACTCATGGCTGCAACACTGTATTCATATTGTAACATGGTTACCTGGCTCCAACATTGTATTCATATTGTCAACAAGGTTACTAGGCTGCAACGTTGTATTCATATTGTCAATATGGCTACCAGGCTGCAACATTGTACTCATATTGTCAACATGGTTACCAGGCTGCAACATTGTACTCATATTGTCAACATGGCTACCAAGCTGCA
>LZPO01035845.1:14507-25739 GCA_001675575.1 Neotoma lepida | reverse complement strand
GATATAGTGAAATTCATTTTTTACAATGAATATTTTAAATGAATCTTTTTTAAAAGTTAGAAGCAATTACAGAGACATGATTATTGTTATATTTCCCCCAACAGTGTGAAAAAAAAGTAGAATGCCCTCTTAATCCATCTCCCCTGAATCAAAAGAAACTGGAAGTAGTTTTGACCCTTCATTGATGTGCCAAATGAGGCTTGCCTGTTGAACATGGTACTGTCACCAAATTACCTCAGTCCTGTAGCACTGAAACGATAACTGGTGACAGGGTTGGATGGAGTACGGAGTTTCATTTTGCTTTGTATTGTATTGTTGTTGCACTTCTTAAGTCAAATTACCCAATTTAAGCCAAATGTGTTCACCTCTTTCCCTTCAAACCACAGCAGGCCTTTCAGTGGTTAAGACATACCTTGAAATGGCACTAGGTAAGTTTCCTGTGGCATTCGGAAAGGTCTTTCTTTTTCCTTTCTTTTCTCTGTTAATTTTTTTTTTTTGAGTTTTAAAGAGTCTTATTGTTGATTCATAGATGGGAGGTTGAGAGGGAAAAAGAGAGCCGTGCTGTTTCAGGAGGTCAGCCACATGATGTACAAGGAACCAAATGGCAGGGAGGAGAGCTTTAGAGTTAGTAATCATTCTTAAGAAAACCACTCATGTGTACTTGAAATGTTTCAGTCTTAATTTAGTTACATCAATATTATCAAACTGTTTACATTATTTAGTGATAAAAAGTAAGATTGTAAATCTGTGCAAAATAAGGGACTATAGTAGGAATGAAAAAAAATAGATTCCATGTCTTAGTCAATTTTTAAATTTTTTGTATCTTGAAGACAATTTACCTGCTTTAAGATGTGTTCAAAATTCAGTCAATGGATGTCTGATTTGCTACTGTTGTNTGAGAGAGGAGGGACAATAAAGGACATAGCATGTTGGACATTCTCTCTAACATGATAAGCAGATGTGATGGCAAATACTGACTCTGAACAAGGACTAGCGTGACATAGGGGACCAACCTCTAGGCACACCTATGGGGGAGTGGCTATCACTGCTCAGGTGACCAAGAACTTGAGATAGATAGCCCAGGGACCTAGAGTCAAAACAATTAATACTGGTCTAAAAAAAGAAAAAAAAAATGTAGTGATAATATAACTCTGTGGTGATATTTGTAATCTAAGAAATAAAAGTTGCCTGAAGATTAGAGGACAGAGCCAGCCACAGAGGTCACATAGAGGTCAGACAGTGGTGGCACACACCTTTAACCCTAGCATTCGGGAGGCAGAGATCCTTCTGGATCTCTGTGAGTTTAAGGCTGCACTGGGCTACGTGAGATTGATCCAGTCTAGGAGAGAAACAGAGCCAGGCAGTGGAGGCACACACTTTAACCCCAGTATTTGGGAAGCACACACACCATTAATTCCAGCACTAGGAAGGTTGAGATAGGAAGTGAAATGGCTGGGCAGAGAAAGGCATATAAGGCATGAGGAGACAGGAACTAGAGTCCCCTTTTGGCTGAGGACTCAGGGACATTCAGTCAGAGGATTTGTGGAGTTGGTGAGGTGAGAAGTGGCTGTGGCTTATTTCCTCTGATCTTTCAGCATTTACCCCAGTATCTGGCTCCGGGTTTTTATTATAAGACCATTTAGGATTCATGCTACNTGACACCTACTAAAATTCTGATTAAATAGATTGGTGCATTGTTCAACCATTATCAGAGAAGCTAACTCCTGCAGTAGATGGAAACAAATACAGAGACCCACAGCCAGACATTATGGAGAAAGTGAGAGACCTTAAAATATTAAGTCTTAAATGGGATGTCTTCATCAAAATCCTTCCCTCAGAGGTCAGGGAACCCTGTGGAAGAGGAGGAAGGAAGAGTATAGCAGCCAAAGGTGATGGGGGACAAGAAGAAAACAAGGCCCTGTAAATCACCACAAGCAAGGCTNAGATAAACTTAGAGACTGAAGCACCATGTACAGGGCCTGCATGCGTCTGTACTAGGTCCTCTGAGTATATATTATGGCTTGAGTTTACTATTTTTATGGGATTCCTGAGTATATGAACTAGTGGGTCTCTGATTCTTATGCTTTTTTCTTGGGCTTTTTACATTCTGTTGGTTTGTCTTGTCCAGATTTGATGTGATGGTTTTTTGTTTTATCTTATCATATTTTATTTTGTTGTATTTTTTTTAAGAAATGAATGAGTCAATGAAAACCTAGCCACTACGGTAAGGATTAACTGACATGTCATATATGCCTGTTAGAAGAGGGAAAATCGATTTTCTACAGTGGAGTGACAATGGGTATATCAACCACTCCAGGGCAGAACTCATGTTCAGGAGTAGGTGAGCAACAGATATTGGACTCTACAGGTTTTTATTTGGTTACAGTTTGGTGATTTTGTTTTTCTTTTTGGGTAGTGTTTTATTTTGTTCTCTTATTTTGGGGGGGTTGTTGTTATATCGAGTTTTTGTTTGTGTTCTGGGAACAAACTTAAAGTTGGATAGGTAGGGAGATAGAGAGGATGTGAAAGGACTTGGGGAGGAGGAGAATATGATAAAAATATATTTAAATTTAAAAATTATTTTAAATAATACAAAACATCTAAGTTTTTATCAATTTTTTATTTTGATTTACTTTTCTTTTTTTTTTTAACCTATAGATCTTTTGAGTATGGCTTCCAGTTTAGTGTTTTCGTGGGATTCCTGAGTGTTCAAACAAGTGGGTCTCTGCATTTGTATCTGTTTCTTGTGCCTTTTCTTGGGCTCTTTTCTGTGGTGGTATTTTATCTATGTCTCCTAATAAAATGTATCTGAGGATCAGAGCAACAAGGTCAGCTGCTAGTCTTACAAAATTAAAACATTCCCTTAATCCTATAACTTAACAAGCAGAGTCTGTCTGGATCCCTGTGAGTTCCAGGTCAGACTAGGAACAGTCAAGCGTGGAGACATACTTCTTTAATCCCAGCATCAACCATATAATTCTGGAGGTCTATACAGACAGACAGGAAGTGACAGAGATGGGCAATAGGAGGAAGTGATGTAGCTAGGCTGAAAAAGCCAATGGGAGAACAGAACAGAAGGGATATAGATGTGGAGGTATAGGAAGTCACACACTCTCTGTTTTGGAGGCAGCGGCATTGTTAAGGTGAGGCTAGCGGCTGTTCCTAATTCCTCTGCTCTCTGTCAGACTTTCACCCTTATCCCTGGCTTCGTGTTTTATTTAACAAGACCATTTAGAAAATCCGTCTTACACTTTTCCTTCTGTTTCTTTGTTGTGTCCTGTTCCGATGTGTTTCCTTTATATTATTATATTTTATTTTACTTTATTTTGTTTTATTATTTTCTCTTAGACATCTATTTGTTTCTAACAAGAGATAGAAGCGGGTGGATGTGGAAGGCAGGGGAGGTGGGGAGGAACTGGGAGGAGTAGAAGGAGGGGAAACCCTAATCAAGATAGATTACATAAAATATCTATTTTCAATATTAAAGTAAAACAAACTATGTGTGTGTGTGTGTGTGTGTGTGTGTGTGTGTGTGTGTGTNTACATGCAGACTTACACATATTGCAAGTAAATTCGGTAAAGTAGATAACAATATGATTCCTTATGATGTTTTCAGACATCCTTGCTCGTCTTTATCTTTCTCCCTCCCTCTCCTGTATTTACTTCCCTCCCCTGCTTCTACATGAAACACCCCTCTTCCCTCTTTCCTCTTCTCTCCTCAAATGACTCACATGATTCCACTCTGTATTGATCCCTCTTCCCTAGTCCCATTTTCACTTCCCTGGTTCCTGTGGTTACTCCAGATTATACACTCGCCTCTGAAGGTTTGGAGTTAGGATCCACACATGACAAAGAACATGTGGTGTTTGACTCTCTGGGTCTGGGTTACCTCACTTCCTATATGCTCTTCTAGCTCTATTCATCTGCCAGCAAATCATATGATATCACTTTTATGGTACATTTCATTATCATGATCATTATCATACCATAACATTTTCATTATCCACTTGTTCATTGAGGGCCATTTTAGTTGTTTATTTCCTACATACTGTGAGTACAGTGACAATGAGCATGGCTGCAAGTATCAGCAAAGTAGGACACCAAGTCCTCTGGGCATATGCCAAGTAGTGGTGTAGCTGGGTCATGTGGGAGATTGGGTTGTAGTTTTTTGCGAATTCTCCACACTGACTTCCAGAGGGGCCTAGCCAGTTTGTAATCCCTCCAATAGCAAATGAGGCTTCCCTTTCCCTGCATCCCTTCCTGCATTTGCTGTGCATTGTTCTGTTGATCTTTGTGATTCTTACTGGAGTAAGATGAAATCTCAACTTATTTTGATTTGCATTTCTCTGATTGCTAGGGAAAATGAACATTTTTATAGTATGTTTTAGTCACTTATTTCTTGCCTAGTCCAGTTTTCAAATGTGACATTTTACTGGTTTGTTCTTTATTGTAGTCAGACTTACTAAATTTAAGACTGATTANGAATCTTTATTTTAGTGAAATTTAACAAATTTAAGACTAATTATGGATGTTTGCATTATAATTTCCATCTTATTTTTGTTAAAGTTTCCCTGACATTATTAGAACTATTCTATGTATTCCTAGCTTTTCCTACCTGTCATTCAAACACAGGCCCACAGTCTGGCCACAAATTCTTGGTTTCCTGGATCTCAAACATTTGGCAAAGCTGAGATCAAAAATGATAATTCCCAGCAAGTGGCACCACATGGAAGTGACATAAGTGAGCTGTGTTTTTGACATCTTACACATCACAGCAGTTGTCTGGCATCTGAGAATGCCTGAAGCCATGCAGGAAGGCAAGACCATGTGATGGGAAGAGTACCTATGACTGTAAGCAACTTTAATTAGTGTCTATATCTGCAGAATTTCAACAAGGGGAAAAGTAAAGATTCAATTAAACCATGCAGCAACAACACGGTTGTATAACGTTGGTGCGAAAACAGTGCCAACACTAGAGAACACAAACCCATGCTCATAGCCCTTTCTCATCCGGACATTTTGTAAGGTTTTAATCACAAAGCCCACACCCTAGACTCAAACTCTTTCCCTTTATCGTATTTCTACTGGGCACATCAAGACTGTCCTGTGCTCCCACTGTAAGACCAGAATATCTTCTGTGGCAATTGCCCAGCAGCAGACCATTAGCTGTAAGAGGATGCAGTGTGCCCTTGGGCTGTGTTCGTGGACTTAAGTGGTGTTTCTCTTCCTTTTCCTGTTAGCTCCTGCTTTCTACCCTCCAGAAGCTTGCTTCAGGTAACTCTCAGCATCATTTTCACTCTTAACAGCCCTTTAAGGCAGCAGTTCTCAACCTGTGGGTCATGACCACTTTGGGGTCATATATCCAACATCCTGCATATCAGATATTTATGTTATGATTTATAACAGTAGCAAATTACAGTTATGAAGTAACAATGAAATAATTTTATGGTTGGGGGTCAACACAACATGAGGAACTGTATTAAAGGACTGCAGCATTAGGACGGTTGAGAACCACCACTTTACAGTCTTTCAGAGGCAGTTTCAGAGACCTAGTTCTGATGTGAACAATCTATCTAAACTCTTNGATCACCACCCAGAGACCCAGGTCGGGGGAGGGGGTGACTTGCTTTTGTGTACCTTTCCCATGTCTACTGTCTGTTAACATCACTGGGTCAGCTAGGTTTTGCCTCAGATAAACTTTCCTGAGTCAGAGGAATGTCATTTATTCTTCATTTAAGTTTAGTTTTCTTTTCTGTGGTTCATGTTGTTTTGTTATTGTTCTCCTTCTCTTCCTCCTCCTCCTCTTCTTCCTCCTTCTGCTTCTCTTGTTTTTACTTCTTCTACACAGTATGCTTCTCAGCCCCTGCCAAGTTTCTTTGTCTCCTGTCTCTATATTAGCTGAACTTTCTGAGCCAGTAGTGTCAAAGCAGAATGCATAGGGGCACTGTCAATCTCACACTATATGACTTGGAATTGATCAAGGATGCTGTTAGCCTAGGAGCAGAATAAATTCCATGGCCCTACAGACTCGCTGTATTGAAGTGCCCGCTCCCTAACGCTCTGTTCTGTCCCATTTCAGTTCCTCCAGAAAGTGGTTTTGATAAAGCAGGCATACCTTCTGCTTTTTCCAGGCCTCTGATCTGTCTTCTAGGAATTGTGCCATCCCTACATTTCAATTTCATTCCCTCATGATAATCTCCTGTTCTGTTGTCCCCTTAGGCAATCTTTGTGTCCTGTAACTGAGAAGACATCTTCAAGCCCCAAAGAGAATATCCTGTGCATATATCTTGTCACCACCAACATATTTCTGGGATCCACCATGAGCTTTGACAATCTTTTCTGGGCATTAGGCCTTCGCCTTTCCAGACACATGAGCAATCTGTCCTCAATGAAGGAGACACATTCATGCTTATTCTCTTTGATATCCTTGTCTTGATGTCTTGAGCCAAAGCCCATGTCAGATTACACTCTCAATTTGGATCCTGTTTATTTTCTTCATTAATTTCTTTTTCTTTAAACAGTAGTTGCCAACTTGATTTCCTTTGAAATGACTATACTGTTCTCGATTCTCCTCATTACCTAACAAAAATGTAGTTCCATGGGAGAACTTATCGAAGTGTTTTGTTTGCATTGAGTAATAGTTGACTAATTACACTTCAGCGAAATAGTTTTGCACCTACTCTGACTTTGAGGAAAAGCTCCCACCGTTTGCTTTATGTACTCAAAAGTCAAACCCAGTTTCAATACATTTAGTATTTGTTGGCTTCTTACTATTTTTCCATTACTGTGCAAATAACACAGTGGCAGCTTGGGTTTGTTTTTGNTTTTGGTTTTGGTTTTGGTTTTGNTTTCCTATCTTAGTTTTAAGACAAGATCTTTCTATGCAACCCNAGCTAACTTTGAATTCACTCATGTCTCAGCATCTGGAATGCTTGGATTAGAATTAAGTCTATTATGTCCATCCAAGCACTAACTTTTAAATTTCATGATGTCCATATGAAAGAATGGTAAATTTGATTTTTTTTTTTACATGAGCACTGAACTCATAGAGATTAAGAGATGAACTAACNTGGGTGTGGTTACCAAGTAGTAAAGTGACAGACTGAATGTGTATGTAGCCTTTTGGTTTTAGTTAACATTCAGTATCGCAACCCTGAAAGAGTTCTCATCATCTGTTGAGAAAGCTTCCTTCCTTCCTGAATGCATTCACCAGGTGTTTTGTCACTGTAATAATAAAAATAGCCGACATACCCATAAAGCATTTCTTCTAGACTTCTTCAAAGTGGTGTCTCACAGCTAGGCAATGGGTGCTAGGCAGAATAATAGAATTTATAGATATGATGACTCACTGCATTTACTTGACACTTAAGGAGAGGGGACATCTTTCCTATTGACTTAATTTATTAATCAGCACCTCGTTTGTGTCATTACTCTAGATACCTCATCCATATCCTACCACGTGATATTCTTGCATTTCCTTTGGTACTGAGTACATTAAGTTAATGTGACAGAGCTCCGTATATCTACCCTATCTCCTCTTACCAGCCTAGCACTTTTCAGTTTATTCTGGTATTCAAGGATCACCTTTTACCTGGCCAACCCAGCTCCTCACAGGGTAAAGCTAGTGGCTGCAGTACGTTTCCCCTTCCAACACACTTGCTTTGTGCTATATTTAACGCTTGAACATTAGCATTAATACCCAGCAGTACAAAGGAAGTTTCTGCTGTGCATTACTTCCACCACATAAGGTTGGCCTTGTTCTGCTGTGCTTGTCGGGGATGAAAAAGCAGATGGATATACAACAGAAGACAGCTAAGACTTCTTTCTGTGGTAAACAGAATCCAAATCTTTCTGAAGCTTTCTGTGCATGAGTTCACTTTTTTGCTTTTNTTCTACCTTTTGCTTTTGGCTTCAGGTGTCACACAGTAGCTACAAAAAGAGAAGGTGACAAAATATAAGAATGTTCCCCCAAAAGAAGATACTTTGTACATGAAAAGAAGCACAGTCAGGCTAACACCAACATCAGTTTTTATATCATTTATAAAATATATCATTTATATCATTTTATATCATCAACATCAGATTTTATATCATTCTCAACTGACTGAAATAAGACACTATAAAGTGGCACAGTGCACTTGAGAATATTTTTGGACTGTATTATAGTTATACCTGAGTCTAGGTCTAGATGGAAAAGGCCATGGACCAGAAAGACAGTTCTGGATTCTCATTTATTTTTCTAGATATTTTTCTTGCTATTGTGATATTTTTCCTTTTTGACCTTTGGTTCCTGAGCTCCCCCTCTTTCTTATTTTTAACAGTAGGCTTTCCTTTCCTTTGCCCTTTCAGAAGCTAATTTACATTCTCAGACCACAGGAGGGTTTTTCTTTCAGTTATTACAGCTCCTCGTCCCTTTAGAAAGCAAGCTTTTAGGCTCCCCCTCCCCCATGAAATAAGAAACTTTTTGGATTGGTATAATTTTGTTTTTGAGAAAATGAATAACCCAAGCAATAGTAATTTTTAAGTATGAAAATTTACTTAATGAATAAGCTAAATATATGGGGCAGATTATAGTTTTATTCAGTTAAGAAACATAGATGGTCTTCAGAGAGAAGGGAACAGAGTAGAACATTCATAAGAAACAGAAAAAGAGAGGAGGGAGGGACAAGGGAAAGGCAATGGAGAGGAAGAAGGAGGAGAGAGAGAGAGAGTTGGTAGAAAGTGGCCATCTAACAAACAGCTGGGAAGCTAAGGGCTCAGGAAGAGGAGAGCATTCTATGTATTCTATGCATCTATCTGCCAAGGTCTTCCTACAGGACCCTGAAGGATGAGCAGATGTCAAAGGTGATGTGCTGAGTCAGAGACACAGAAAGTCTGGGCCTTTCAACTCTTAAAGCTAGGCTCCTTTTTTTTTTTCCTTTTTTTCTTATTTCTTCTTTTTTTTAAAAAAAGGAAAATAGATTCCTCTCTCATATAACACAGTTTCTCCTCCTCCCTCCACTCCTTCCAGCTCCCCCTCCCCTCCCCTCTTCCCCATTCCACTCTCCCTCTGTTTCTTTTCAGAAAAGAGACAACAACCAAGCACAACAAAACAGTATACAATAAGACAAAGCAAAAATCCTTATATTGAGGCTGGACAAGGCAACCCAATAGGATGAAAAGGGTTTCAAGAGTCAGAGATACACCTACTCCCACTGTTACGAGTCCACAAAAAACACAAAGCTAACAACGGTAACATAAATGCAGAGGACATGGTGCAGACCCATGCAGACCCTGTGATTGCCACTTCAGTCTCTGTGAACCCATGTGAGCCCTGCTTAATTGATTGAGTAGGACATGTTTTCCTGGTGTCCACTGTCCTCTCTGATTCCAACAGTCTTTCCTCCCCCTCTTCCACAGAGTTTGCTGAGCCTGAGGGGAGGCGCNCAAATGACATCATGAAATTTGCAGGCAAAAAGATGNAACTAGAAAAAAATCATCCTGAGCGAGGCAACTCAGACCCAGAAAGACAAACACATTTCCCCACATCTCTCAAATGCACAGTGGTTATGTAAAATAGTTCAGACATATGGGAGTCCAATCAAAGGTAAAGACATCTACTTATGACCCATTATCACAGAATAAAACAACAATAATCACCACTAAGCAAAGAGCTGATGGGAGGAAGTGCAGAGACCCACTGTAGCTGGAAGGTTTCTCTGGTCCTTCCCAGCCCCTCAGTCCCACAGCCNCTATAAAATAATTGTTCAGAGGCTTAATATTAATTACCAATTGCATGGCCTAAGGCAGGCTTCTTGCTAGCTAGCTCTTATAACTTAACCCATTTTTTATTAATCTATGAGTCGCCACCTGACCGTGGCTTACCAGTCTTCTGGCACGCTGTTCCTTGGGCAGCAGGCTGATGTCTCCTTGCCTCTCCTTTCTCTTCTTGTCTATCTGCTTAGATTTCTGCCTGCCTCTAAGCTGCCTTGCCACAGGCCAATGCAGCTTTATTTATCAACCAATCAGAGCAACACGTATTCACAGCATACAGAAAGACATCCTAAAGCAATCCACAGCCAGACATTATATGGGGATAGGCTCCTTTTTGAACCTTCTATCTTTCTTCATTGTCTTTAATCTGCTTCAGAAACAAAACTCACTGGAACTTGAGGGGGCTTCTAGAACAATGTCCAGTGTCAAGTAATTATGTGCAGAGGAAGTTTTGCCTGCACTTTGGGGTATTNATGTGAGAGTTTTTGTTTTATGATATTATATTTTATTTTGTTATATTTTGAAAAAAATGAATGGATGAATGAACTAACTAATGAAAACCTATCCACTAAAAAGTTCAGCCAGGATCAATGATGTGTATGACAAGATAGCTCGTAGCCTGCATACATTCTGATTGTTCAGTATTAATGTTTTGACTTTATGAATATTTTGAGTATCGCCAGTTACATTAAGATAGTGAAATTGGAAAAAAAGAACTTATTTCACATTCACCTCTAATTCTTTTAAATGTGTAAGTTTAGACAAGTTACTGTCATCAGTTCATTCATTTACCCAATAAATGTGGGTGTTTCCCACTGACTAGCAAGAAGAAATAAGGTTTGAGATTTATCTGGTATCCCAGTTAGAGGTACTTACAAACTATTCTTGGAAAATTGCATTTTGCCCAGTTATTAGTAAGGAATCCATATTTTTAAATTTATTGTTATTGTATGTGAATATATGATGTGTGTGTGTGGCCATGCATGTATGCTATATAATATATATAATGCATGTATGCATGTGGCAATAAGAGAATAACTTTGTGGAGCTACTTCTCCCCTTCCACCTGGGTTCCAGGAATTGAACACAGGTTGTTAGGCTTCCTAGCAAGGACTTTTACCCATGGAACCATTTTACAGGCTCCCTTAAAACTTCTAAACAGGGAAATGGCATAGTCAGATGAACAGTCAAGGAGATCTATCAGATGGTCAGAGGTACAACTAGTCAAATTCTTTTTATATTGTTATGGTATGAATATAAAACATCCTTCACAGATACTGGTGTTGAAGGCTTAGTCTCTAGCTGGTGAGACCACGGAGAAGTAATTGGATTATGAATCACTGACTTACCAAGGGGTCTACCCACTGATGTGTTCAAAATCAAAGGGGCTGTTAGAACGTAGGCCCTCATTGGTGTGATGGGAATGTCTTTCTAAAAATGTGTTGCTCTGATTGGTTGATAAATAAAGCTGTTTGGCCA
>LZPO01035845.1:0-11622 GCA_001675575.1 Neotoma lepida | reverse complement strand
GTCTCATCACAGGCCCAGGAAAAATGAAGCAAACTACCGTGGACTGACATCTATGAAAACTGGAGCCAAAATAATCTACTTTCTCTTTTTGTGTGTTCAATACTANCTTAGTTGTTTTTCCAATTGTGATAAAATACTCTAACAAAAGCAACACAAGAAAGGAGAGATTTGTTTGCACTCACAGTTCAATGTTACAGTCCACCATGGAGGAAGTCATAGCAGTAGGAAATGAGTCAGCTTTTCTCAGGTATCCAAAGTCATGAAGCAGAGATGAAGAATTCGTATAATCAGCTCACTTTCTTATTTTTATAAAGTTCAGAATCCCAGACTCGGAACAATGGCACTCATAGTAGGTGGATTTTCCCATCTCAATTAACCTAGTCAAGATAATCTCCCACAGGAATGCCCAGAGGCTCATTTTCCAGGTGACTCTAGATCTTANCAAGTTGACAACTGATAATGATGTCTATCGTGGGTGTTTTGTCACAGCAAAGGAAGAATGATTAATGCAAACGGTGTAAGCAAGGAGTAGTTATCTCTGTAACTATCCCTGTAATAAGGAGACCTGTTGAAAAACACTTTAAGAGAGGAACAACAGGCATTGGGAAACTTGCAATGCTGACAAACACACAAACAAAAAGAACAAGCCCCGTCCATGTTCCTGAAGTGGACAGGTAGAATGATTGTTCTACTTGAGATGGAGCCTATTGAGTAAGAGAGGCAGAATGAGAAGGGAAGAAACAGAGCTGGGGAGAATGTTGAGAAATAGTCCCNAGTGAAGGGGGAGCATGCAGTTTGTTTGCTTNCTTGCTTGTTTAGTTCTTTATGTATTTTTGATACTAACTCCCTGGTAAGATATTTTTTTCCATTCTATAGGCTGCCTCTTCATTTTGCTAATTCTTTTCATTTTCTACAAAAGTGTGTGTGTGTCTATGTGTGTGTGTGTGTGTGNGTGTGTATGATATGTATGTTCCTGAATGTGTACATGAGTGTGGATACATGAATGCCACGGATATGAGGAGAGGCCAGAGGACAACTTCTTCGGTTGTCAGTGCTCACCTTTCACCTTGTTTGAGACAGAATCTCTTTGTTACTTGACAATACTTATTCCAGACAAACAGAGCTGCCTCCTCATTCAGAGATTCTGTCTTGACCTCCCAGATCACTGGAGGAACACTAGGAGTACAGATGTGTACTACCACACCTGACTTGCCATAGCTTCTCTAGATTCAAACTCAGGTCTTTATCCTCTCATCTTACCCACTGTGCCATCTCTGCAAACTCATTGAGAAGCTTTTTTTAATTGATTGTGGTCTCATTTGTCCATATGTGGTATTTTTTAAGGAGTGATTTTAGTTCTTTTCAGAGATTTCCTGACAATACCTAGCCCAGGAAGTATTTTCTTTACACTTTCTTCTAGCAGTTTCAGCGTTCCATGAAACTACCTGAACTAAATCTTGAAAAGGCAAACATACTTTAGCCTCCACCCTTTGTGTGAATTGTCCCCATAATCTTTTTCATTTTCCAGCTGTTAGCAATGTCGTGGAAGACTGAAGAGCTTTTAGAAGGTGAAGCCTACTTGGCAGAAGCCATTACTAAGGGCAGCTCTTTGTGGGCTATAGCACACAACTCCCAGCTTACTGGTCAGCTGTGGAGTGGGAGTGCCACATTCCCCACTGCCGTGAACACCATGCCTTCTTGCCTGTGGTGAACTGACACTTCTAAATGTGAACCAAAATAAGCCCTCTTCTCTGTAAGCTGTTGTTATTAGGTATTATTACCATAGCAACACAAAAGCGGCTGGTCTACCCAGCTGCTAGCCTCATGCTTACCCACATGTACCACACAGGTGACACTCAGCTTCAGGAAGGCACAGATCTCTCACATCTGAACATGGATATTTGCTCAGATTTCAGGTCCCCAGCATGAATGTTAGTGACAGGCACAGAACAGAGAAGAGGAAGGACTATCCCATGTCTGTTTGTGCTGATGAGTCAGGGTAAAGCANCAAGAGTAGGCTTGGAGCAAAACCGCATGGCACACTTCGAGTTGGGAGCTGTGTTCCCACCAGCTGCTTGCATAAACTTCAGAGTCGTGTGCCACAAGGATTTGGAAAGGTTTGGACACAGACTTGGAGTCTTTGATCTGCCTACAAGAACTGTGTGACTCAGAGCAAGACATTTTCCTCTCTAAGCCTGAGTTNCCTCTAGCCCCAATATATACAAAATCTTCATATAGCTTATATAATGGGGAAACAGATTTCATAAACATAGTTGAATAAATGCCTCCCATGTGCATACTCAACAACTTACTGTCATTAGTGAATGCCCTTCTCATTGTCACCTCCTCTAGGAAGTCTCCTAGAGGACTAGGAGACTCATTAGTTCATCATAGGGCCTTTGCCTTCTTGTGTCCTATTCCATTTCAGCACAGAATTCTTTTTTTCTCTTCCTTCCTTCCTTCCTTCCTTCCTTCCTTCCTTCCTTCCTTCCTTCCTTCCTTCCTTCCTTCCTTCCTTCCTTCCTTCTTTTTTCTTTGACTTAATGGCAGGTGAGAGAGCTGACCCTGGGGTCACAAGAGTAGGAGAGCTAGCCCTGACCCTCACTGACTGCAGTGCAAGAGAAAACAGCCTCTGCTTCCTGTCTGGGTAGCACACTAGAGCTGACCCTTGAATGGACACAGATGGGCCAGCCCCAGGGCATGAGAGCAGGAGAGCTGACCTCGCCCTCCTCATCTGCCATGCATCTTTCCCTCACCGCTCTGCCCCTTGGCAGTCAAG
The DNA here is from genome assembly GCA_001675575.1 of Neotoma lepida. Lineage (NCBI taxonomy): Eukaryota > Metazoa > Chordata > Mammalia > Rodentia > Cricetidae > Neotoma > Neotoma lepida. The sequence continues at coordinate 8,843 of LZPO01035845.1, read as the reverse complement.
AGAGCTGACCTCCGCGGGTCACAGGAGTGAGAGAACCAGCTCTGCCTTACACCAGCTACAACACACTAGAGCTGACCCTGGACCCTGTTGTTGAGGTTGCAAGTGAGCCAGCCAGCCCTGAGGGCATAAGAGCAGGAGAGCTGAACACTCCCCAATGCCCCTCCCCCCTGTTTTCTTTCCTCCTAAAGAAATCAGGAGTGCAAAATAGTAGAGCTGGCCCTGGCATTTGAGGGCCCAAGAATAGGAGAACTGGCCCAGCACCTTGCTGTGGGCTGCGTTGGGTGAGCTAGCCAAGGTAGTGCTGGATAGTGATGATGAGTGAAGAAAGCTAGGGAGCTGACCTACCCAGCTACCACCTAGGCCCAGAACCAGGGCTGAGCATTGGTCCACCCCGATATCCACCAAATCTATGAATTGTTGGAGTATGTGAAGGGGACAAACCTACAGATCCAAAACAGCAGGAACTCCATGACACAGGACAACAACAGGGTATCCCAGAGGAGCCCCATTAAGAGTCCATTATTGGTGGTGTAATAGAAACCAGAGGCCTCCAGCCAGACCAATGACTCATGGTAATGAATATTTGCAAGTAAAGATGAATGGACTGAAGGGTAAACTGTGACTCAATAGGCCTCACCACAGCTTCCAGGACATTTTTTAGTTGTTGTTTTTGTTTTTGTTTGGATTTGGTTTTTTTTTTAAATTTAGTTTTGATTTGGGGGAGAGATTTCAAGGGCAGAGGGTGGATAGAGGGGACAGGGAGGTAAGTGGGATCGGAATACATGATGTGAAATCCACAAAGAACAATAGATAAATAAGTAAATAAATAAATAAATAGAATTAAAAAAGAAAAAAATTGATATAAAGCTCTAAACAAACAAGATGTGAAAGAAGGAACATTTCTGTTAAGTAAATAAGTCTTTGTTTTTTTAAGGAAGGAAGCAAGCTGAGCATGTTTCTGATTCCTAACAGATATGCAATGTGACCTGCTGCTTCAAGGCCATGCTGCTCTGACTTCCTTGTCATAGCAAACTACACCCTCAAACTGTGGGCCAAAGTAACCCTCCCTCTTTACTTTGTGTTTATTAGGTATTTAGCTAGACCAACCAGAAACCAGGCCTTCACACTGTATTTCTTTAACATTGTTTGGGTCTGATTTCTGATTCCCTATGAGATTTATATGCTTGTTTTGAAGAAGAAGCTTCCATTGGTCATCTGTTTCTTTTCATCATTGTGAGTTGAGGAGTCAGTGTAAGGACGGAAGGGATTATTCTGATTCCTAGCTTCAGAAGTTTTTCTACATGACCATTGGGTTCCGCTGTTTCTGTGCTCTTGTACGGCGATTCATTTCCATCTGTGCAGCGACNTGGCAGGGAACATGGGTGGAACAAAGCAGCTCATAGGAAGTGGCTAGGAAACAGAAAGAATAAGACAAGAATTTGATGACCTTTAAAGTCCTGCCTCCAATGACCCACTTCCTCCAGCTAGGCCAGACCTCCTACCTTCTACCACCTTCCAATGCCATCAAATCTACCAGTGGGGCTAGTGCCCTCCTGATCCAATCACTTCACAAAACTCACCATCTGCCAATTAATCTGTTAACACTTCAAAGTGTACTTCAGACTAAAATGTTAGCAGGCCAGAACCCAGTAGTAGTTAAAACCATAGACGTTGGAATGAGATGACCCAGGGTTGAAATAACAATCCTCACAGACTTACTTCACCTTTCCAGAACTCACTTTGCTTTATCATTTATGTCACATTACTAGGTGGGATATGCTGCATTAGAAAGTTATAAGGATTAAGTAATTCGCATATACACACATACACATATGATTGAGACCCATATCTGGAACATAGTAAGTTCTCAGTTGTATGACTTGTGACCTTCCAGGTTAGTAGCTGTGTTTATATGAATTCACAAAATAGGATTATCAAGGTAAATGCCACAAGTCAGTGAGAAATTGAACTTCATGAGTGCTCCAATAGACACCTCAAGTCTCTCCTGCTCCTGCAATCTCCTCATTATTCTCTCTGTGGAGATTCCTTTTCCTCTATTTGGTCCTTTTAGAAGAGAGCCCCCAACAGGAAGAATTGAGGAGGGTGGAGTGCTGGGGAAAAGGACATTGCTTTAAATAAGGAATTGGAGAAGAATGGACTAGTGATGGAGATAAGCAATGATTCCTTAAAAACCTGCTCTGCCTGAGGCAATGCTTGGGTACAATAAGGACAGTTCCTCTTGTTGACTTTTGACCTTAGTGGAATCTTGCCCTAGGAAAAGCAACAACATTTCCCCTTGCTTCAGGCTTTCCCCCACTTTTTAGCTAGCTCTCTTATCAGTGTGTGTAGATACTATTGTGATAGCTGCTATATAAATACAAGAATAGAGAACAAGAGAAGAGGGGAGGCAATTAGCTCAATTGTATAAGGCTTTTTTAAGAAGCAGGGAAAATTTCTCTCCATAAATTTATTCTTATTTCTAAAGAGGTAGAAAGAAAATTTTACAAGAGATGCCCTCACCACCAGCCCTGGTGCACAGTGCAGAGTCAAAAGAATACAGAGTCCACTCAGTTTCCCTACCTGAATCAATCTGATTTTCCAAATCAACTCATTTTCCTACTGTGTTCCACTTCCATGCAAATAACCTCTTTATACATGGGAAAGTGGAGAATGAGCCTTTCAAACAGTTGTCATAAATTAGAATAAATTGCATTAATTCAAGATGTAAAACTAGGAGAGCCAGGAGAACATGCAACATATTTTCCCCAAATAACACTGTGAACAAGCACAAATGTATACTCTGGGCATATGTATATCTTTTCTCTGACTGACAGCCTGAAGGGTAGTCCACGTGATTCTTGTATGGCTGAGGTAAAAACATTCTTTATTTGAATTGAGGAGCAAAATAAAAAGGAATGGATTAAAAACTCAAAAGTTTACAGTACAGATGGGTTTACAATATAAAATATTCTGCCTTATCAATTAAAGGTATACTTATCTTTTGTTCTAGGAAATCAGCATCTATTCTTCAGCCTAATACTCTCAACTGAGCTATTTCAACATATATTCTTTACATAGATACATACCAGAAAAACTACAGATGATCAATAAGTTATATCTGAACCTTAATAATACCACACAAATTATAAGCAGTGATGAGAGTTTATCTCTCCTGCCTTTTTATTGTAGTGAAAATTGATCTTGCTTTGCGGTGCTGTACATAACAAAAGCAATTTAAAATCCTGATGCAAATAATCCAAGATAAAGAAATAAAATGAGAAAGTTGTATGTGTGTGTGGGGGTGTGGGTGGTGCGTATCCATGCTTATGGCAAGAATGGGTNAAAGACTTTGATGGTTCAAGAAAAATAGTTAAAGATATGGCAGAAATGTTCTCCAGGGACACCCAAGGCTAAAGTTAAACTACAATTACACCTAGCTGAACAAAGCATGCACCTGGGCACCTGCCAACATTTGCCTTGTTATCTGAATGAATTGCCTCAGGTAGCATGAAAAAGGGATAATATCACCAGTCATCCTTCCTCTGCCCATTCAGGAAGAAAAACAAAACAAAACAAAGTGTTATTCTGGTTGTACACCGCTTTAATACACTAATATCAAATTTTTAAGTAAATGAGCACTGCCTAAAAATTTACTATTTTATCTATTGTTTCAGACAAAAAATCCTTTTAATATTTGTCGTGCTCAATATGTTTGACCACAAGACCTATGACTGTTAAAAGATCTAGTTTAGTGCACTTGAGAGCTGAGGGGGCAAACACACAGGTCAGAATACCAGGCTTCTCCTTGGTCTTGCAGACTCTTAGGCCTGCTTTGAAATAGTCGGTTATGGCTCTCGAGAGAGCTTTTATCTGGACCAATTCCCACAAAACAATCAATGTATATCATTATTTCTTTCCTTGCCCCAAAGAACAGGATGCAGAGAAAGTAAATGCACAGGTAGTGAAGGGTTGAGAGTCCAGTGTGCAGAAGAGGAGGAAGGCTTCCAACAGCACATCAGGCCGCCAGCCCTTTCTCCGGCAGAATTAGAGGGCTTCCAACAGCACATCAGGCCGCCAGTCCTTTCTCCGGCAGAATTAGTCATCATTTCTCACACGAGCCATGCTTTTTCTCCCAGGATTTATGTCCTCCTCCCCTCTACATAAAGAATTAGCTGAATATAGTAAAAATCAGAGGACTCTGGGGCTGCAGATGGCTGACCAGCTGTTTCTGGGTGACACCCCATGAATCAGTGCCTCATCGAGCTTTAGTGCTTCCATGTTTGGGGGGCAAAATATTCTGCATTTTGGAAAACTAGTTCATGGAAAATAATACAGCAAACTAACATTTATAGAAAACCACAGTAATCTTGTAACAAATGTCCTAAATTATGTACTCAAAAGAGGATCCAATTTTACACAAGGTTCTCTTCTAAAGCCTGCAGGACAGAACCCTTTCTCGTTTGGTGTTTGTAACTGCTGCTGCTGCTCCTTTCAACCCCCAAGTCCCCATGGTGGAAAGAGAGAGCAGACACCTTTAAGCTGTCCTCTGACTTTTGTACATATATGCTGTAGCACACAACNAAGAAAAGGAAAGAAAGAAAAAAAAAGATATGTCACTTTCTATAACTTACACACAGAAGACAAATTTCAGCATGGGAAAGATGGCTCAGAGAGGGGAATGTTCAGAAAGCTTCATTTTTATGCTTTTTTTTGAGACTCATTGTACATATTTTCATTTAGTTTGATGTTAAGATTAATGCTACTTTAAAACCTCCCAGTTCCCACTTAAAAAATGGCTGTTCTTCAGTACTTAAGTGCATTGCTGGGGGTATGGGCAAAATAAAAGTCAAATGGTAGTTCATGTTCCAGCTGCTCTCCTCCCTCGTCTTCAAGGAGGAAGTTTCTGGCAAGACAAGGGTTTCACCAAAGCCCTTCCCGGTTGTCCTCTTCAATTTTAGATCCTTGTTTGATGTGAAATGTCTAAAGCAGTCATTTTAACAGGCAAAAGAACAGAGATAGCCCAAACGCCATTGGTCAGGAAAAAGGCATTTGGGAGATGGGAGAGTAAGAAACCTCTGCGATCATTTTTATTCAATGAAAGTCATTCCTTTGGATGGGAGTGTCCAATGCTCGTACCCACACATGCTGCCCGCATACCACACAAGCTGCAGGAATGCAGATTTCTGTATCTGAGAGCAGCTGCTAAGTGAAGTGGAACATCCAACAGATGGCTGCATTGTCATTGTTGGGGGAGGAGGAGAGAGCAGCTATTTTAGATTTTCTGTTGAGGGTGTATATGTGTATGAATGCATGTGTGTATTTCATAGAATTCTGTTCTCCACTACCTATGTTCTCTATGTTCTCCACTACAGAGAGTCCTCCTGTTTTCTCAAAGGCTNGCTTTTACTTTGAGTATTAGAACAGTCACTAGAGGTCTTTTGGTCATTTAATATTTAACAGATAAGAAACAGTAAGGTCTAAGGGCACACAGCTTGCTAAAGTCCAGACCATAACTNTTTCACTAGGCCATGCAACATAAACAAATTAATTAATAAAATAGATAAGTAAATAATAACCCTACATCGTATTTACTTGAGTATTAGTACTGGTCACTGAAGAAAGAAAACAATTCAAGGGTCAGAGTTTTAGACTTTGAAAAATACAGGAGTACTTTTTGCTTTAAAGCTTTATGAAGGAGGTGCTCTGCAATTCTCAGAAGAAAAAAAATGAAGTCTTTATAAACTAGCTTATATGAGTATTCTATTATGCATCTGATTAGATGTTTAAACAGTTTCACTCATGGCACCCCAAAATTTTAATCTCATATTTAGAAATATTAGTCTCCTGCATTTCTGGTTGCAGAGTACTCNGTTAAACTTCAAAGTCAAAGCTATCAAAAGTCATGCAAAAAAGGCAAATAGAAAAACCTTAAATCCTCTCCTGATATGCTTGCAAAAGGTCCCTGTCTCCTTACTGATGCTTAAGGTCAGAGTACAATCACATGGTTTATTCACTGGTGTGTGTGTGTGTGTGTGTGTGTGTGTGTGTGTGTGTGTGTGTTTCTTTCCAGAAATAGAATCAATAGAGAACAGACAAACCCACAGTTGCCAGTTTGTACAGTTTTGTGGTTTCTGCCAGGGCTACTGACTCGAGAAGGTCTACCAGATAATGAAAGCAAACTATTTCAGTTCCTGTGGGCCTAGAGAGNTTCTGTAAAGTTCTGGTTTGAAACAAATGAATAACAAATTAAAAGACACAGTACAATAAGGGGGTGGTTAAAATATATTAACTGAAATCAATGTAGGAGAAACATAGTTAAAAACCTTGCATTCTCAGCAATAGCTTGTGATGTATTTGGTTAATCCCTTAAAATTTATGTTAAAAGCCTTTTAGCAGAAAGTCAATACATNTAGGTGGTGAAACAAGAATATCATCCTGCTCTGGAGGTTGCATTAAATATTCTGCATAGGCTCCACTATCTGTAGGAAATAAGCAGAGGTTCATCCAACGGAAGTCCAATATCAAGGAGACCAAGTGTTCTTCTCTAAACAGTCTGTGGAGCCACGCTGAGTATCATGCTGTCCTCTGCCTAGGTTCCCCACTGACGTCAACAAGGGTCCTGGAAATGAAGCAGGATCAAAATACCAGAAGCCTAGCCTAATAATAGAGCAAAAATAGAGAGCAGATGGAAAGTAAAACTTCACATATAGAGTGTGACCTCATGCTATAAATTTGTCAAGTGGAATAAACAACAACAACAACAGCAAAGTATGAAAGGCCTGCGAGCGCTCACTGGTGTCAAACTTCCAGAACTTGGCTGAGGGGAAAAGTATCTAGACACAGAGAAACCTTTCAAAATGGGNAAAAAAGAAAACACCTGTTTTTGGATGAATTATTCCTGACTATGTCTAGGAGCAAAAAACACTCAAAACTAAAAGCATAATAATCTAGATGTCGATTATGAATGTCTTCCTTTTACCCATTATTGGCATTAATTCATTAGTATTAACTCATCTGCACTATTTTCATCTCACTTGGACAAATTTATTGTCTGTGAGGAGATATGGCCACAAATGTGGAGTCTAGTGATGAAATCAGAGAAAACACTATACCTGAAACAAAATGTTACAAGGGGTCTGCCACACCCTCAACAAATGGAAATGCTCTTTCTTGTGTCCTTGTCTCACTTGTATATGTGTGCGTGTGTGTGTGTGTGTGTGTGTGTATGTGTGTGTGTGTGTGTGTGTGGTCAAGTCCTCAATGGACACTTTTTGCCTTAGTCAGTGTTCTATTGCTGTGAAGAGACACCATAACCACAACTATTACAAAGGAAAACAACTGGAGATGGCCTACACTTTTAGAAGTTTAGTCTGTTATCATGGCTGGGAAGATGACAGCATGCAAGCAGATATGGTACTGGAGAGGTAGCTGAGAGTTCTACATCTAGATTGGCAGGCCTCATGAAGAGACAAACACTGGGCCTGAATTACGCATTTGAAACCTCAAAGCCCACCTCCAGTGACACACTTCCTCCACCAAGACCACACCTACTCCAACAAGACCACACCTCCTAATAGTGTCATCGCTATGGACCTATGGGGGCCATTTTTATTCAAACCACCATGGTCTACTCCATGGCCCCCATAGGCTTGTAGCCAAATCATAATGCAAAGTGCATTTAATCAAACTCAAAAGTCTTCATAGTCTGTCACAGTATCAGCACTGTTTGAACTGTTAAATGTTCAAAGTCGCTTTAGAGACTCATGGTACTCTTTTAACTGTAATCCCCTNTAAAATCAAAATGAAAAAGTATATCACATACTCCCAACATACAATGGCACAGAATACACATTACCACTTCAAAAGGGAGGGAAAAGAGCATAATGAGGAAATAGTGGACCAAAACCAGACCAAAAACTAGCTGGGCAAACTCCAAACTCTGTATTTCCAAGTCTGATCTCAAAGTGCTCTTGGGATCTCCATCTCAATTCAGCTTTGTTGACTGCAACACACCTCTTTTTCTTGGTTTGGTTCCACATCTTGTTAATAGCTTTCCTTAGTAGGCATCCCATGGCCCTGGCATCTCCAATATCTGGAGGTTACCAGTGAAATTCAGGCTTCACTTTTATAGTTTTATGGCAATGGCCTCTCTGCTCTTTCATGCAAGGACACCCCTGACACATTCCTGGCCTCAACAGTTTTCCTTATCTGTGGAGGGAGATTCCACAACCCCTTTATTGCATCCTTGACTCTAAAGCCAGAACCATGTGCNCAAAATGCCAAGTTCTGCTTGCTGGGACTAGAACATAGTTTTTCTCATTCAAATACTTTTTCACCAGCATTCTATTATCAACAATTTCTTTCACTGCCTAAGCTTGGCTATCCTGAAACTTGATCTGTAGACCGTGCTGGCCTTGAACTCAAAGATCAGCTTTTCTCTGCCTCCCAAGTACTGAGTGCTGAGATTAAAAGTGTGTGCCTCCAAGGACCACCCTAAGCTTTTCCTTAGTTCTTTTTCACAAGTTGGAAGCTTAGCTGTATGGGGATTTGCCCTAAGGTCACCACTCTTTTATTTCACGAAGTATCAGGCTTTCATTTAATCTGTTTATCTCTTTGAGCACAGGACTTAGCTCAGTTACACTTCCTTGTGCCCTCATTCTCTCAAATTGTCCATTTTGAGTTCTGTTTTGTTTGTTTGTTTTTTGTTGTTNTTGCTGTTGTTGTTTGTTTTGTTTTGGTCAGTTTGCCCCTTTTCATTATAGATCTGCATAAGACTGACCACTAATAACCATGCAACACCTTTTCATTATAGATCTGCATAAGACTGACCACTAATAACCATG
>LZPO01035844.1:18851-35558 GCA_001675575.1 Neotoma lepida | reverse complement strand
ACACAAACTACAGGGGGAAAAAGTCGAAAAGATCAAGGAGTCAGTGAAAACTATAGGGAGGCATAAGATAGAAAAGGGGAATGGGGTGAAAATTATCAAAGTAATCACACACATATGGATATGTCATAATGAAGCCCATTACTGCATATGATTACTATATGCTAATAAATTTCCAAGATACAATTGTTGAGTCATATATGACAGTTGTGTAATAAAATACAACACAGTATTCCAGAGTATCTGTGTCATATTTATGTTATCACAAACAAACAAAAAAGCACAAGTATAACAGTTTTCTCTTTAGCTACCCAGCATTCAATGCTATCACTTATTATCTGAGACAATCTGATAGATACACAGTGGTATTTCATTGTGGCTTTACTCTGCATTTTCCCAGTAACTAAAGGTGCTGAGTATCTCTTTATATGCTTAATTTATCACCTTCTTTGGTGAAATGCTGGTTCAGGTAGGTCTTTTGCCCAGTTTGTGGTTGGATTTTTTTTTTTTAAATTAACATAGTAGCCTAGCTTCTTGATCTAACTGCAAAGGGCTGGGGTCACAGGCATGAGCCACTTTGTACAGTTGGATTGCTGTTTACTACTGAGTTTTAGACATTGTTAGATGTTGAGCTATAAACCGTTTTTGGTTGGACTTAAATTAGTACACTACCCTGCCTCATTTCAGAGCCACTTTGAGGCAAACTTGAAATTGTGCACCAAGTTTAAGTCCTGGAAAGATTTCTAATGGACATATACTAGGTGTTGGAACAAAACTCTTTGATCTTTAAAGTGACAGCCACAATCTTGTTGGACCTAAGGTTTAAAGATTATAAACAAAAGGATAAAGAGATAAAATGGTCAAGAGTATTTAAACGGGGCGGGGGGAGGAATCTCCCTTATCCTTCAGGTTAAGAACTTTAACAATCAACTAGTAAATACATCTTTACATTCAATCCTTTCTAGGGAAGAAGCAGAAGAATCAGAATGTTCTAGAATGAAAATATAGTTTTGGCATAACTTAGTCCTACACACTGGATGCAAACAAACCTGGGGAAAACTGTAGCTCATTACCACATGAGTGGAGTTTAGCTTTAGCTCCATTAAAGTGAAACTGAAGCTACATTACTTTAAAAAAAATTAGTCTGACTTTCTACTTTCACTCTATTGCATTTTTTTAGTTCAGTTCAGAACTGGTGTTGAGAAGATAAATGTCAGGGGCAGGAGAGATAGTTCAGCAGTTAAGATACTTTTGCTCTTGCAAAGGGCCCAACTTCCATTCCCAGCACCCACAGGGTAGCTCAAAACCATCTGTAACTCCAGCTCCAGGGAATTTGATGACTTCTTTTTACTTCCACAGACATCAGGCATAGAGGCAAAATGTTCATATAAATAAAATAAATCTGAAATTTTTGGAAAGAATGAATGTTACTAATTGAACTTCTTTCAAACCTCAACATTAATTGTTAAATATTTAGATTATCAAAATTGTATATATACTAGGTATATATTCAACCCTAAATCCTAACACAAATTCTAAGAATTGTCCAATTATGGAGTATAACCTCTGTGAATATTAACATTTTCTTTAAAAATTAATCATATAATTACTATTACTAAAAGCTAAAAAAAAAATATGCTGGGCAGTGGTAGCACAAGCCTTTAATCTCAGCACCTGAGAGGCAGCGGCAGGTGGAATTCGAGGCCAGCCTGGTCTACAAAGTGTGTTTGTTACAGGACAGCCAGGACTGTTACACAGAGAAACCCTTGCCTCAAGAAACAAACAAAAAAGAAAAGCTAAAACACTTAAATTCAAACTCACATTTTGTTCATACTTTTATTTATTATAATATAGAGGACAGTAGACAGCTTCGTATTGATTTCATTCATGATGTTGTTCATGCACTTACACATACACAAAAGAAATATAAAGAATTTTCTATCATATACATACTTATGGATAAAAAGTATTTTCAAATGCAAAATATTTACGTATTTATCACTAAAAGGCGTATCTTCTTTATGCTTGTGAATAATCTGATGTAAATGATGAGTAAAGGGCACTAAATACCCTATATAATTCTAAAGAATACTATAAAATGTATATGAAGATATAAACTGGGAGTGGTTGGGAGATGGCTCACTGGTTAAAGGAACTTGACTTTGGATCCCTAGCACCTGCCCACATACCAGATGCAACACAAGTGTATCCTTAATCCCAGTGCTAGACTATGGGAGAGGGCACACACAACACAGGTGAGTCCCTGAAGCTCACTGGCCACTTAAGTCTCACCCATCAATGAGCTCCAGGTTCAGGCAGTGACCTCATGCCTAAAACTAAGTGCACAATGACAGATGAAGACACACCTGCCATCAATCTCTAGGCTCCATACATGCATACACAGGCCAAGGATACCAACAAGACAAAGTAAAATTTGAACTGATACTCAACTAAATACTTAGTGGACCTAATTGATGACCCTTTCTCCTATCTAAACACGCCTCAACTCATACCACTTACACAAATCATTCTAGAAAAATAAATTTAGGAATCCATTTTTTGCCTAAAATACTAACTTAAAAGAAATCACAAGGTTGAAAAGGTATTCTCAAGACTATTAGTCAAAAGGAATGCAAGCAACTATGGTAAATACAAACTGATAATTCCTCTTACCTAGCTACACCAGGTGAGAGCTCGGGTACCACCACCCTTCGGCTCCAAGCAACAAGATCTCGCTCTGTGGCTATTTCACTTCTTGGGGCATTGCTGTGCATCTGCCGTACACCTTCAATTTGCCCACTGCGCCTCAATCCTACATTTGGTGGTGAATGCACTTCGGAGGTAGAACTTACAGAGCCTACATGGGGGTAAATCAGTATGGTTAAGTTCTGCTTAGACAGTCACCTCACTTAGTTTACAACCAAAAGACTAACATTTTCTTCCACACAAAGCTTTTACAGCAAATAATTCAACTACCACTATTAGCAACAAAACCACAGACAAAAATTTAATGAAAACAGAAATGTGGCTATTCAAATGATTGGATAAATTAATGAATCATAATTACAGAGTATTAAATTCAGGTACTGCAAGTACAAAATTATTACTTTAAAAGAATCACTAAATCTTTTGGGAATTAAAAAAATGTCCAAGGACATTTGTGGTTCACAAATTTAACTTTTCTCTTAACATTAAATATACAACACATAAGAGTGGGGAACTAAAACTTTGACTTTTACTATGTTTTTTAAATGATATAATAAGCTGATTTTTCATGTTTACTGTAAGATCACTTGCCCAGTAGGAATAAAGGCCTGGCTTTCATGAAAAGCAATGAGGGAGTAGGGTGGTGGTGAATACAATTTTACTTTAGGAAATATGGAAGAATATCCCTATTTTAAAAATTCATCTTTAGGGTAAAGCCTTATATTTACTCTTCAAAGACATCATCTTTTTGGTAGCCTGTTTCATTTTATAGATGTACTGTTAGTTGTTTAGTCACTTCTCTATTACTAGTGATTAGATGGTCTCAGTTTTTCAAAGTACCATCTCAGCTTACCTCTGTTTAAACGGCTGGTATTACTGACACCTGCTTCACCAGAACGCCTCAGGTCTTGTTCCTGCTGTAGTCTTTGAATCATGCTGTCTAGAGGACTGATATCCTGGTTTGCTTGCTGGCTTAAAACTTGGTTCAATCCTATGTATAATATTATAGAAAATACTAATCAGTCTCACAGAAGTCCATAATTAAATATTAATTTTCCTTTGGTAAAGACTTAAAATGATTACCTATAAGTGACAGGAAAGAAAGAAAAGATAACCTCCATAACCTATTTTTAATTTACAAAAGTAATGATGAGAAAGATAACTGCACATTGTTACTGAAACATATCATTATTTAAACATTTGCAATCCTTATGGAAACCAAATTATTAGTTCTATTATACAATTAAAAAACAAACACTCAAAGTCATACATCTAGGAAGAAGCCAAAGTAGAATTTCCTATTTACTCCTGAATTTCTGACAACTGTCAACAAACTCTTGGTTGTCTACTATGTGCTTGANAATGTGCCTAGTACTGGAGTGACAAATTAGACATCAAGATCTTTGTCCTACAGCAAACTACCCATCCTGATTGGGGCAATTAAACAATAAGCCTGCAGATAAATACAGATTGTGAAAGATATAAAAAATAAGGTGAGGAGAAAGAGAAAAAGGAACTGAAAGACAGCTATGGTAAGCCAGAAGTTAGAGCAACCCTCTTTTAGAAGGCAGCATTTGAATGGAGGTTTAGTTAAGCATGTGAAGAATCCATCAGATCAGTACTTGGATACATGCAGGAATTTCATGTATTTAACCCAATACCTCCTATTCATGCCAGTCATACAAAAACACTTGACTTCTCTTTGTTCTTTGAAATTTCACCATATAAAGATACATATGATAAAATTCTAATTTATCCTTCAAATACTAACTAAAATGATACTTAGTTTTCACTGTGAAATTTTTCCAAAATTCCCTTGAAGGANCCACCTGTTCCCCTCTTTCAGGTCCTACCAATCTTCTATCTTAGTACATAGGCAAATACGGAATATAAAAGGAATATCGGTAAGTTAATTTCTCAAATCTAGCATAAACTGAAGCATATAAAAATAGTCAATCTTGGGGCTGGAGAGATACAGCCCCGAGGTTAAGAACTTGTGCTAGTCTTGCAGAGAATCCCAGTTCAATTCCCAGCACCCACATGAGGCAGCTTACAACTACCTTTGTTAACTCCAGCTCCTTTGGGATTGGACACAGGTAACCACACACACCAGCCCACTCCCCTATATAGACACAATTAAATATAAAATCAATCTTTTTGAAAAGTTAAATCTTGAAGATAGAATAAAAAAACAAGAACGTTTAATAATGTAAGATTTATGAAACTATTTCCATTAAAAATAACAAGTGGAATAATTAACATTAGGTATACATGTGTATATATGAGTAAAGGTCTGATCAGGTCAGAATTTTAGGGGAGATATAAATTATAAGAAAATATCCAAAGAATATTCTGAAATAAAGTAGTAATAAGAAAAGTCTAGAAAAAGAAAATACCACATACACTTTGAGTTATTTTACATGAGAAAATTCTAATTAAATAGGAAAAATAAAATGACTAGGTCACAAAGCTAAAAAGTAGAGAAAGACAGAGCTAAAGTCAAATGTCTACACTCAATTTCCTAATTTCCTACTAGATCATATTTGAATATTGATTAATAATTTGGTATAGCCCCCTTAAGTTTACAATTAAAGAAATACATTTAGGTATCAATATAACAAAACTCCACTTAAATCAATTGTATTATTCCAATAGGCTACATCTAGTTTTACTTAGCTTTGCAATATTTAGCAAATAAATTTTCAAAATCCTAAATTTGCAAATAAATAGTAATGATGCTAATATTTTTCTTAAAAGCATTTGGTTTTGTTCTATTTTGTATTAAGTACTTTTGTACTTCAGAAGTCTAAAATAATGACAACTTTGAGAACTAGAAAAAAAATTGAAAGTTGGAATGCCTGCTGAAGGTTCTCTTATGATCCCACCATTTTATACTTCTGTTATGCTTTGAACCTGGAGTGCTCCTCACAGACATATGCTCTGAAAGCTCAGGCTCCAGTCTGTGGTGCTCTTCTGAAATTGTGGAACCTTGCTGGAGGAAGTAATGAGTAACAGCGGTTAAAGGTTATACCCACCTTTGATTACAATCTCCCTTTTTGGGCTTCCCTTCTGCTGCCACATAAACAACTCTCCCTCTCTAATGACTGAGCTGCTCCACTTTACTCACCACACTATCATGGATGTCACCCCCAGAAACTGGAAACCTTAAAGTCACTACTTCCTGTCGTGCTTAAGTTGCTATTGTTGGTATTCTTCAGCAAAGATAAAGGTACCTAGCACTACATCTAAAAGCAGCAACAGAATCAGGCATATGGTAAATGTCTCTAATTATACAACACAACTGTAAAATTTCTGTTTCCTAAATTCTTAGGATGCAATAATTATTTATCTATGAAAGCTTTATATAAGATGTAAAATGGAGGAAAAGTAACAATTCTAATAACATTGGTATTTAAAGAATAAATCTTTTAATTTCATGTGCCTAAAACCCCTGATGAGGAAATTATTTTAAAACCTGAGAAAAATCTGATCCTTACCAGTTGTACTCCAAGAGTATTTCACACATCCTTATTAATTTTAATCCCATGAATGGGACTTCTCTAGTAGCGAAACTTCTAGAATATGAATATGACTAGTTGTCAACCAGTAGCTATTCTTAGCATCTGTGAGTACACTAAGAAACATTAGTCTTACTTACATATTAGATATACAAGCCTATAGTATAAAGTGGCAATGGAAGCAATTCTGCTAATACCTTTGTTTTTTTTTAATCATCCATCAGGGGTGGGCATGTCTAATTTAAGAACCAGCACTTTCTATCTACTATGTCAACTTTATTCCAAGTTTACAACCAATCTTATAGCTTGCTGTATCACATTTTGAATCTTCAGTTCTNTTTATAGGACCTAAACTCATACTTCACTCAGCACACAATCTATTCAGAAGCTCTGTCCATTACAATATAGTGTAAAACCTGTATGTAATATACTCCCAAATTTTTTTTTAGTCTAAAATATCATTCCTAATGACAAAACTGGTTTACTCGTTAGAGGTTCTTTATTATCTTCACTTAATAACTCAGTCAAATGCTACACTTGTCAAATAGGGAAAGAAGAGTCTACACACCTTGTCTACATTTTAACACTCAACTCGGCAGCTCATTTGACTTCAACATTCCATGACTTCTCAGAAACAGCTCTCAACATTTTTCAGCCCTATCTTCTCACAAACCTTTAAAAGTTGTCCACTTCTAAACATGTCTTTAATCCTAGCACTCAGGAGGCAGAGGCAGAAGCATTTCTGTGAATTCCAGACCAACTTGGACTAACATAATGATGTCCAGGTCAGCTGGCCCTACATAGTAAGACCCTGCCTCAAATTAAAAAAAAAAAAAGTGATCATTTCTTAAAATATACTCCAACATGAATAGTCAATCCAGTTTTAGATTTCCTATTATTAACTTTACTAATATCAATCACAATTACAACTATGTTGATTATAACTATGTTTATTAAATTTTGTGACTAAGTTTTTAAGAGCATGGATCATGTTTAATTTCTTACTGAATATTCAAAGCTTAGCAGGTCAGGAGAGAAGAAGGTTCTCAATAAATGTTTGCTAAATGAATAAATGATTTCATTTATGATGATCCTAGTAAACCCTTGAGGTTGGAAACTGCTATNAACCAAAATTATTATTTCAAATCTCCAATGTTTTAATTATCTTNTAACATTTATATATTTATTGGAAGAACTTTTCATTTGTTCAAAACAAGCACTTAAGTTTTACAATCTGTGAGAAACTAGACCCTATGAAAATGATGCCTACCTGAAGAAGTGACCCCCATTTGAGGGATCAGCTGCTCCTCCCTGCAGTTTTCACGACCAGGAACTAATCTCTGGTATCTTGATGGATGAGGATTTCCGTCAACATCAACCAGAAAAGGGGGAGGCATGAGATGAGGTGCCTGCTGAGTCTGCTCATCTAATACAAAATTGTTGGCATCACGAATAAGGGGCCGATAATCACTATGAAAAAACATCTGATCTGCTATCTGTAAAAAGAAAAGTCCATAAAATAATGAAAAAAATAAAATCTATTGTGAAAAAATTGAAAAAATTTCTAATAAAAGCCTAACACTACACTACAGATTACCTACACATCTATTTAAAGAAACAACAAGATGGGACTGGGATTTACTTTCAGCATCCATGGTGTATTTAATATCCAAAATTAAAAGGAAGGATTGAAGAAACCAAAGCATTTTTTATTCTTAATTCATTTTAAGCATATCTCTATATATTCTTCACTGCTTAGTGTAAGAAAATCTACTGCTTTTTTCTCTGTAAACAAGTGACAAGTCATATACATTAAAAAAGAAAACATCATTAAACATAAGCTTTTCAATTTAAATGGTAAGTAAAATTACATCTAGGCATAAAACATTCAATGATACTTTTACTTTCAGATACTATGCTCTATTTTAAATTTTTAGGCATGTGGTATTTTGGGGGGAACTGAACACAGAGTCTCAAACATGCCAAACATGTGCTATACTACTGAGCTACACTCCAAGCCTCAAGATTTATGTAATATTAACAAAAAATTAACATGACAAAAAAGCATTGTCTCTAGAGTATTTTCAGTAATGTAAAATTATTATGAACTCAGCCCTGAAAGATCTACAACTTCAAATTTTTATTGGTTAATTTGCAATGTCTTAAACTAAATTAGGAATTATTCATTCATTATACTACAAACAAACATTTAATTATTTTAACCACTAGTCTTAAAGAATATTTAGTAACAAAACATTAGCAACTCACACAGGCAGAGAATCACATGAAAGCTAACGAGTTATACCTTACATAAATATATATTACNTATACAAACATTTCACATACTATGAAAAGCCCTTTTATGGGTACTATCTTCTATTCAAAGTTAATTTATCTCAACTTAAGAACTCCAATCTAGACTGTTCTAACAAGATATATAAAGAGTTGTTCCTTCAGAACTAATTAACATTTAATTATAGAAAAGTAAGATTTTATAGAGGTATAGATGTCTTTACACTGCTTTCTAAAAGCAAGTCTCCATACTATTTAAGATATGATTCTTTGAACTGATTTTGAAGATCATTTTTAATTATGGGTAGAGGATGTGTGTGTGTGTGTATTTGCATATGGGTATGTGCATTTGAGCGTAGGTGTCCACAGGCCAGAGGCATCAAATCCCCCGGCACAGGCTTTAAGCTGCCTGCCATGGGTTCTGGAAACTAAACTCAGGTCCTCTGAAAGAGCAGCAAGTGCTCTTAACCATTAAGCATCTCTCCAGCCCCAAGCTATTTTTAAAAATGTGCATTCTCACCCACAATGAAGAAAAACCATATAACCCCTAAAAACCCATGACAGGAAAACAATGCACACTTATCGTACTCTACCTTGTCATACTTGCTACTGGACCCAAAACCAAAAATTAAAAGATGTCCATGAGAGTCTGTACATGCAAAGTGCTGACCGTCAGGGGAACATTTGCAGTCAAACACTGCACCATGTCCTTGGCCTTCAATCTGAAACATATTCAACCAAAAATCAGAAAACCGTCATTAAAATATAAAGAGCTGGTACTACCATTACTAGATTTTTATAATGGAAAGATTTAAAAGTATACATACATCCTGACAAAGGGAAGATTAAGTATAACAAACAGAGTACAGTAAAATTTGTGAAAATTCATGAAAATTCCCAGATTAACAACATTGAAAAAGAAAGAATCCTAGTCACAAACCAGACACAATTCAGAAAATAAAAATACACAGAATTGCCCCCCACCCAGAGAATTCTACTTCACATTTTAACCCAGATTAAGACATAAATGAGCCATACGTTCCATCTATTTCCATTCATTCCTGCCCTTTCTGTAAAGGCTAAGAACATGGAGCAACGGTAGCAATTTCTTTTGTAACACTCAGAAGTAGTAGCCGGAGATCACTGCTTACAAGACACTAAAATTCATTCGTTTTGGTTTAAAAAAAAAAAAAATTCCCTGGTGGTCTGACTCATCTTTTAATGGTGAATTTTAAAGGTTAAAGAAAAGGGTTTTTTTACCTGATAATTGTTTTCTGTTTTCCAGTTCCATTAATCCAGAACGAATGGATTTCTCCCTGCAACCTGTCAATCAAACAGAGGTGGCCAATCACCACTCTGATTTTTTTGCTCTCAGTGTTTCTTCAGACTATGTTCCAGTTGAAAACTTCTTTAGCAGTGTTCTGAAAGAGGTAAAAATTCTACCCTATCTAAAGCACATCTAGGGACTGAATTTCAGAAACATCTAAAATAGGGAGTTGACTCCCAAACAAATAATAACTAAGGATGATTTTCAACAACTGTGATTGGATTTCTGGATTAGCAGAATCGGAACACACACATTATCAGGTAAGAAATACCTCCTTTCTGTTCCGGTATCCACTGATCTAGAACAAACTGAACTTGATTGGTTATATCCTAGGAAATGCTTGGAAAGAAAGAAGTGGTAACTCTGAGTATTAAAAAGTAGGCAGAAAGGCAGATTTAAATGCAGAAGAGCCACTGATTTCTCAAGAAAAATAAGTACTTCAGTCAAAAGAGAAAACATCACTCTAAAATTCGACACATAGGATGGTCTCAAAAAGNCAACTAACTTTGCCTTTTGATCTCTGAAGGTTAAAAATGTATATATATCTATANAGATATAATACTTATTATTGATATCCCAGATGCTGACAACAGAAAAGAAAGCAGCTCTCCTTATACTTACTAAAGAAAACAAGTAAGCTTTCCTAATGCTACTATATAAAGAACTTACCACATAAAAGAAATGAATGATTAATGACATAGGATAGTTTCCTGGGTGTAAGGAAATTTGAAGGTAAGATAGCAGAGAAAGGTACCACTTTAGAACAACTTCAAAAACACAGAAGGACAAAACTACTTTCTCCAAAGAAGTCTACGACATTAGCCATAGAGTATATGCCAGAACTGAAAGACTGTAAGTACAAATGTCATATTCACATTTTAAATGTTCAGTACNTTTAAAAGCAAATAAATGCTACACAAGTTTACAAGTAACTAACCACATGAACAACAAGAACAACAACAAAAAAAATCTCTAAAAGAAATTTGAATCAAAGTGTCTAAGCCATGAGTAAGATGTTTTGGTCATCAGTTCACTCAAAAGTTCCAGAAGGAAAAAGGCAAAGATTTTATAAATGCATCTGGAACTACACTTTTATATAAGTCTAAGTTTCTAGTTTTAAGCTACAATAGTATAGAGGAAGAGATGTGAGCGTAGTTACACTTAGCAACGACAAAGGAAACCTTTGTGAGCATGGAATCCTCTCTGGATGTCTTAGTCATCTTGCACTGCATTTAATTTGGTGACGGGNTGAAATGAGGTGGGGGTTACTCAAGTTTACATACATGCTATCTATCAATGTGCTCATATTTACAGTTAGTAGATGCCCAGAAGAATATTTTGGCTGAATTGGAACTTATAAAGCTCTAAAACAACAATCATACAAGCTCTCCATGTCCTACAAAACACAGTATCTGAAAAGCCATTGCAGCCAGGCATTTTGCAAGGGAGTTTCTGCAAGAAGGCCTGGAGAGCCTAATGTGAGAAGCTGTGAAAGAATACATGGATTGTGTTAGAGACCCAAGGATGTTGGAGATGACAGAGGAGTGGGTTATCGTCAAAGGGAGCTACAAATAGGGAGCAGTAACAGTCCAAGAGGCAGTTGGCTNTATTGTAGTCAACAAACTCAAAGAACAGAACCATCTAAGCTCTTTGACAAGAGACAAGGCGTAATAAAATTCGGAATTTGCCCTTCTGGGTTTAGGTCTTGCTGTGGTTCAGTATTTCCTCACTATGCCCGGATTTCTCCTCTTGGACTGGTATTGTATACTTTGTGCCATTTTATGTTGGAGTATATTAATTTGTTTTTTTACTTTACAGGGGGTTAAATTAAGAGATTGTTGTCCTGAGTCTCAAAAGAGACTTTGGACTNTTAAACAGTCTTGAAAGTGAAAAACTCTGGGACTTCTAAGTTGTACTAAATGAATTTTGTATTATGATATGGCAACAATTCTATGGAGGAGAGGGAGTGGAATGTGGTGATCTAAATGAAAATGATTCCCACAGGCTCATGTTTCAATATGTGGTTCCCAGTTGGTATAACTGGAAAGGATTAAGATGTGTGGCCTTGTTGGAGGAGGTATGTCACTGGGCGTGGGCTTGAGGTTTCAAAAGTAAATGCCACGCCCAGATAGTTTCTTTCTCTTTCTTCCTCTCCCTCTTTCCTTCCCTCACCCTCTCTCTCTGCATCATTCTTGTGGATCATATGTAAGCTCTCCTCTTCTGTCCAGCACCATTCTTCCCTGCTTGCTGCCAAGCTCCATCAGAATGGTAGTAAACTCACTCTCTGAAATTCTTAAGCTATCATTAACTGCTTTCTTCTTTACATTGTCTAGGTCTTGAGCTTTTATCACAGTAATAGAAAATTAACAAAGAGACTATCCTGTTTGCATTGTTTTTATAATGTGTATTATGACTAACAAAGTCAACAAGTAAAAAAAAAAAAACAAAAACTATTCTCTCTGAAAAGGATTTTATCTTTTAAAAAAGTCAAGGCATTTATAAGTAAACGATTGAATGTATATGTGTAACTAGGAAGCAATGAATCTTAAAAAAAAAAAAACAAAAACAAAAAACTGTTTGTAAAAGAAATACATGTGTATAAAGAATATATGAGGTCTATGTATTATCTACCAAAAAATGAGTAAATACAAAAATTAATGCATATGATTCATGCTATTTATTTCATATTATAACAAAAAGTTACACAAAAAAAAGCAATGACAAAATTTTAAATCCAAGTAAGACTTCTTCCAGGTGAACTAGTATGCAAATATAAAGACCATAACACAAAACTCATACACATGAAACAACAGTGAAAAATAGCTAATAAAAGACATATTCAGGCCGGGGCAGCGGTGGCGCACGCCTTTAATCCCAGCACTCAGGAGGCAGAGGCAGGCAGATGCCTGGTCTACAGAGCGAGTTCCGGGACAGGCTCCACAACTACACAGAGAAACCCTGTCTTGAGAAACAAAAAACAAAACAAACAAAAACAAACAAACAAAAAAAGACATGTTCAGTATTACTATATTCTACTTTTTAAAAGTAAAAGATGAAGCTTATAATAGTGTCCCCCTGATTAGGAAATTCTATGTGACTAAGTCCTAAAAGTATTTTTAGGAAATGAATGTTAAACCCTTGTTAAGAGAGGGAGAAGACCAAGAAGAACTCTGCTAGTGATGGGGAAATAATCATCTCCTAGCTCTGTTTAAGAATGTAGAGCAGTGAAACAGCTGGTGAGAATCCTACTCAGTCCTAAAATCATGATGTTCAGAAAAGTTATTCAAAGACCTAGATATATCTGAACATGAATTATATCTAAAGGACTAAAATACAGATTAAAACTATTAAGGTCTAATATGTCAATTAGGAAGACTGACCAACTGGAATGAAAAACATGTACTTCAAGAACACCTCAAAACAAACCCAAAGATGAAGCACATGAAGTAGCTTACACAAAATGACCCTATTAAAGAAGTATGCCAATTCTAGGACCAGGGCCACTTTGCTTTTCTCATTGAACCAACTCCACAAAGCTGTCCTCTGACCTACACCTACATGTCTACCCACACACACGTAATAATAAAAACCAGTTTTAAAAAATTCATCCAATATACTGAACTGAACATACCTTCCAATCATTCCTGTAGCTTAAACAAAGATAATGTATTAACAGACATTATCCATATTCTAGTCATCTAGTAACTTTCTAAACACCTTAAAAGGTTGTCACTGTTTTTAATGTTGGAATTTCTTTAATGTATGGTAAGATAACTACATATAAACTAAAAGTAGCTATTTAAAAGTAATTTGTATCAAAGACAAAATTGCAATACCTGCTATGGGATAAACTAGTGAATCAACTACTATATAAAATAGAAATAATTTATTATATAAAAATGATTTTGAAGATTTAGCTTTGGATTGTCATCAAAATAAAAATATTATAAAAATAAAAAGTCAGCTCCAAGTATAATGGAATTCTATGGATCCTTATTCTCCTTCTCTCAACTCTCTGAAAATAAAATGGTGGCTGTCTCAGACACCTTAGGGATTTTGATCTCTTCTCCTGTCCATTCTGCNAAATAGGAGCATTTTAAAAAGTTTACTTTTAAACTCTATACCACTCTCTACCTCTATAAAGAAACAATTCTGTTCTGAACTCCTAGAGTCTCTAGTCATGGCATCTCCAAATGCTGGCTGGACATTTCCACAACAGGAAGTCCACAGAAAATAAACATGAAACGAACTTTTAAAAAATCTTTTCTCTCTACTTTCTTGATCTGTTAATAATGCCATCGCTGTCAGAGTACCTCAGGCTTAACTATCTGAATGCATGTAATGAATCTTTCCTCCATGTCACTCCCCAGTCATCTATCAGTCATTTAAAAAAAAAAAAAAGTGTTACATATAATTTTTTCATTCATAAATTTCCTACTACCTATCCATATAATTTCTCATCTTTAAATAACTAAACTAGTCTTCCGTAATCTACTTAATTTCCTACTTGAAATATGATCTCTTACAACAAAACTATTGTTGCTTTGGCTTTTGGGCTGTATTTACGAAAACCACTACAATGCTTCACTATTTCAATTTAAAAGATCATTTTAGGCTATTGTTAATCTCGCTTCACTTGTGGTTTCAGTTCACTACCCATTATTTATAAGTCTATTACAAACTTTCTACATTATTTTATCAACACTTATTTTTTAAAAGATTTATTTATTTTATGTATATGAGTGCTCTATCCATTTTATGCCAGAAGAAGGCATCAGATCCCACTATAGATGGTTGTGAAACCACCATATGGATGCTGGGAATTGAATTCAGGACCTTTGGAAGAGCAGCCAATGCTCTTAAACACTGAGCCATCTCTCCAGCCCAACACTTATTTTTTATATAGTTCCTCTTATTATTATAATTCTTTCTTACTGACTTTATATTTATTTAACCTTTCACATAGAGTTCCAATTCATTCTCATAAACAAAACTTGGAGTATCCCACCTGAACTGACTACTGTATCTTCAGATATAGCACTGTTTNTTCTAATTTGTCTTAGTTTTATTTGACACCAATATTTATCATNTCAAGCATGTTTTAGTTCTCCAAGTTAACTGTTAACTTGCTAAAGACAGCCATGTCTTTATCATTTTGGGGATACTTCTGTTTTATAATCACAAGATACACACTTAGATATTTGTTAGTCAAAAAGCCTTCAATTTCATTTTTGTAACATATATGTAATTATACATACTTATTATAATTTTTAAATCCTGAGATAATGGTTACCAGACTGACAAGAAAAAAAANAAAAAAAAACACTATGTAAGTTGCTAAACAGTATGACAAACTGAAAACTAATGTTTGTGCCAATAAAAACTAATATATGATTTTTTTGTACCAATACAAAGAGAGAATCTAAAGAGCCTGAGAAACTTGAA
Source organism: Neotoma lepida (assembly GCA_001675575.1). Lineage (NCBI taxonomy): Eukaryota > Metazoa > Chordata > Mammalia > Rodentia > Cricetidae > Neotoma > Neotoma lepida. Next base: position 20,273 of record LZPO01035844.1, on the reverse strand, counting down.
AATAATAGTTATATATACTAAGAAAAGTGAAGGTAATTCTATACTCAGAGACAATGGACAGAAACTACAAGCATTCAGAATGTTTCACACAGACACTGCAGGTATGAGATACTACCTTACTAGACAGTGAGAGAAAATGGAGAATGAAAGTGGACAAGTGAACAAACTTGAATTCCCAATTTCCAAGTGGTTAACATGACGAGCTATGACTGTTTTCCACTTTTCTGTGCTAGATACACACAACTACCATTACCTAAAACAAAGGTCACACTGAGAACATGCTAATTTCAGAAATATGCATATGCAAAAATTCTGAGTGGTTTAATGGCAGCCTCTACTCATTTGGAATGTTGCAAGGAGAAATACATTGTTCTGGATTAGTGGACACTGGAACATTTTTAAAAGACTCTTAAGTAAAGAAGAGTTAAGAGAACAATTATAAACAAAATCTCTTATTTGGAATCTACCCATGAAACAACAAAAGCAAAGTAGATTATCAAATTCAGTAAAAAACAAAAAAGCATTTGCTAATAGGACATATTGTATTTTAATTTAAAATAAAAACCAGGTAAAAACTACAGCTTTGAATAACCTGACAAAAATAGAAAAATACAAAGTAAAAACCAGTGAGGGCTAAGAGATGTGAACAGCAAACGAGATAAAGCAAGGGAGCAAAGATACAAGAAAAATCTAGTAAAGAGCCTGCAAATGCCACTCTGAGCACTGTTAACTTATTACTTTATATTTTATATATATATATATACACACACACACACACACTACTCGTATAATCCATATATTTAATGTACACTAGCACTAAGAAATGTAAAAGCGAAGAAGTTTAATCTTTAAAATTGAAATTCACTTGTAAATTTGTTAATTCTAGTTATACTGTATGGCAATTTAATGGAAAAAGGGGGGACCAAAACCAACTTTCGTATTCCTTTTTTTTTTTAAAGGACCATTTAAGCTTTTAATAAACTTTTAACCTAATTCTTTCTAGGATTGTGAATGACACAAATTTTAGTACAAAGAGTATGCAGCACACATTTTCAAAGNTATTTCTACAAACAAATGCCTTTAAGCATTTAACTGGCATTTAGACACTATAGTTTCAGAAAACTCTTAACAAAACAGTTACAATGATGTTTTATTCATGTCAATGCCAAGCAAAAACATGGGCTTGCTAAGCTATACATAATTGGTTTCATACACTATATGCTTTAATAAACTGCCCAAATATATAGCATTTTTTCCTTGATTACTTCGATTATGCAGGGACTGTTCAAGCTGTAACATTAAGTACTAACATGGTTTCAAAACTTACTAGACAAAAATAAAGTACAAAGTCTAGAAACTCAGTAATTTTTTTTAAGGAATAATGTCTTAATGTGTTGATAATTTCTTTCTTTTTTTTTTTTT